>DWMG01003702.1:0-11630 GCA_018244855.1 Elbella merops
TATGCCTAATTGCATAGATTAGTTATGTGTTTATTCTTTTATATTTTATCTGATACAAATATAATATGGCGCGCATAATTGCGTGAACAGAAGCCATCCAACGCATTATAACTCCCAATAAAATTCATCATTTGCAATATAGCTTATATTATACTAAACTTATATTGAGTTTATCGGTATTATCGTATAAACCAGAACAATTATACAACGCGAGTGTTGAGGGATGCAGCTGCCCAGGATGACCAGATATGTCACATACTGGTTGATGGTAGGAGTTGAATCCGGCGTGCGTGTATGAAGGGCATGACGAATGTACAAGAAGCACTTAAGGTCTGTAAGGGTAGGTAGATATATTTAGTTCTTGGTGCTTTCTGTTTACCTCATAACAGAACTGACATGGTGATATAATAATATTTTGTGTAGGGTTATAAGTAACATGGATTTGATTAGTAAATTCGTTAGTAAGCAAGATAACCGAGTAATGGGACGGATTTCCAGCGACACATATAATTTGGGCCGAACTGTTTGTCACGCGGCTTTTATTATGATGAGTCTCATCGTCACTTGTGAGATAAATGAGTATCACGCCCACGATACATTCCTTTTATGAATATTTCTCATCGTAAATGATTTAATATCGTCGGTACTATGATTCACATAAAATAATATTGTGTATTAATTCAATAACACACAACTGCGAATATTGTTATTATAATTCTTATTATTATACCATCACGCCATCTCCATTATAGTGCCAAATGTGTGAATCTTGTACATTTATCATTCTCTTCATACGCGCACCGATATTTTTGGGGACTTCTGACTCTCCCATCGGCCAGTATTTGACCTATTTGGTCAAGATAGGCGAGTCTTGGTTTCTCTGTGCCTCTACAGAAATATACGAAACCTGAGACATTATTTCGGATTTATTTTTAATATAATTTGAATTTATTCACAAGTGAAATTGTGGAGAAATTTTGCAAAAAAACGTAAAATAAATTCTTAAATCAATTCCTCCATGTCTCCCTTGGGCCACCGGTTCGTCGTGTTCATAGTTTATAGACGGTCGGTTCTTGAATTTCTTATGGATTTGAGGTGGCGGTTATGGATTTTATTGGAAATATATTTCTTGAGAAGTTCCATTTAATGTCTGGGTAACTTTCCATATGTATAGTGAAAATATTTTATTTAAGATTCCTTTTAGACTTATCTTTTTAGAGTTTTTGGACTTATCATTATGGGAGTGCTTTGAGCTTCGATTCTTGATAGTTTAATACCTAGGTCCTCCGGTGATTTAAGGAAGGCATAGGTAACTCATTTGAAGCCAGTTCTATTGGAAAAAACGTGTCTGGCTATTCCTGGTAAGGAGTTGATATTTAGACATAATTTCTTTAAGTAGTTCGAGGTATGACGACTTATTCGTGTCATCTATGGAGTTTATTAATTATTCCACATTTGAATTTATTACTGATATAAAAATATCATTAACTATGCAATTGAAACGATTATGACATGGCTTAAAACCAAAAATTGGGTAATTAATCTCGTGGAAACTAACTAAGCTCAAATTACATCTAAGAGTGACTCTTTAATCGAGTGGTCGTAAGCCTAATTGTTGATCGAGAGGATCTGGGTTTGATTCCCGGGTTGGATAACATTGAATTTTTCTAACTTAGATTTTCGAGTAGTTTCTAGTAAATTCTCGGAGTCCGAATATATGAACGATGCCCGGTTCTCCATAGTGGGATGCAAACGTAACTGGTGAAACGTCGGAGTGTACTACATTACCCTGCCTACCACTTCGGGGATTACAGGCATGAAGTTCCCTTTTTAAATCTAAGAACAAACTTATTCTTAACGTAAATGTAAGATATACAATTCTTAAATGACCGTTCATTATATAAAATCATGAGACTGCTGTAGACCTAGCTTTTTTTTTAGACATCGACGAGGAAACCTTCAAAAGGTACCCGGTATCCTGGGAGAAATCCCGTGTTATGTAGGTTTTGCACCCCACTAAAACCCCCCAATGGCCTTCCTCTGCGCCAGTAGGAAGGCTGCGGGATCTCCGACGGAACGCACTGGTGCCTTCCTTGCGTTACGCCCCTTTAGGACCTACACCGGGAAGACACATATTGTCTCCTCCCTTGTGATTCTTACGACAATATGCGGCCACACATATTGATAGTTGGCTGAACGACTAGAACTGCTGCTGAATAAGATTCTGGCCTCGAGCTACAGGGACCATGAAACCTACATGGAACACTATCTGACCTATTTGCTCAGTACAGGTGAGTCTGTGTCTTTCTCGGCATTTGCATCCAATAATATTTGCACTGTGTATCTGTTTTATCATTCTTGTTCACTGGAGTACGAACCGTATGTACAACTACAGATGAGACAAAATTCGTTTCCATCGAGGTTCAGATGTTTCTCTGTAGAGAAATATTAAAAGCGAATTATGAATGCAATTTTCATCACAACAGGTAACATTTGGGAACCATTCAAAATATATTTTTGATGACTTATGTTTGTGCAAATGAAATACGGACAACAAACAGTGGAAACTAAACGTTTATTTGAAAAATATCAGCTGGATATTACGCTTTTGCCACTAACGACCGACTTCAAATAAAGTCAAACGGTCAACGCTTTGATCGTTACGACGTATTGATGTAAACTGCGTACATTGCTCGACACAGTGCTCGAGTGGTGCTGAAAATTACTATTTTCATTTATTGTAAGCGCTGCTATAATTTCAGTTACAAAAAATATTTTAAAGGTGAAAATAATCGAGAACAAGTTATTATTTGCACTAGTACCATTAGACTCCTGTCCATTAGTAGACTAGTTGAGTAAACTAGTGTCACCTGGCTTCTTCAACTGCACCCGATTCAGCAGTTGTTCGTTCGTTTGTGAGTAACTGTCATAAAAGTATGCAAATTACTGTTAGCTTACGATCGCTAAAATAGACTGAAACAACTGTAGCGAAATATATATTGTTTATGCCACGTTTCTTTTGAATTTGCTGGTTAGTTTCAATGGATCATTTATAAATAAATTCCTCATTGAAATGGGAGATAAAAAGATTTCTCTCTGGAATCTTCCAGAATTAAGAATAAACTTAGCTATCTAAGCGGCCGGCATTAAATTAACGGTTTTCTCGGTATAAACAATATTCATCTGAGTCATAAGTTTCCCTTTACTAGCTGTCTACTTTATGTTTTGTATCAAAGTACTTTGTAAGTACTCCTAGTGGGCTAATAAAAGACAAAGGTTAAGCACGTCGACTGCTACATAAAGTCCGACTTGCAAAGCGTAAACTGTGATTTACGGTTTTAGAAGGTAGACGAAGAATACTCCACGTCCCAAGATTTATGAACAATTTTCATAAGGGTTTATTGCGACATACGAGTAATTGCTCTCTTACATGCGTAAATCAACTATTGAGAAGGCTGCAGTGAGTTAAATCCTCTACGTAAGCCTCCCTGAGATGTCGGGCATCATTTTTTATGACTGTGATCTCATTGTGAAAAATTAACTTAAATATGTAACAGCTCAGCACCTATAACACGCAGAAATCAACTTGGTATTTGCAAGGAATGCGCTTCCCCTCCTGCCTAATGACTTAGTCTAACAATACGTATGTCCGATATGGAAAGAAACAGCTAACATTACAAACGTGTGTAGAATTTTTAATTCGTCAAACCACCTGATAGGGCGCGCCTTTTACCAAGACGTGGCCGCCAGCCGATGATATTTTTTCACGATCGGTCGTCGGTCTTTCGAGAAATGGTATACTAATTGCCTTTTCAACTTCCTAATTTTGAGAGCTATTTTTGTGATCTTCGTTAATTTACGGATTTCGTCGTTACGGATTCTGTCGCGTAGAGAAACACCAAGCATAGTTCTCTCCGTAGCTCGTCTAGCTACTTTGAGCTTCTGTGTTAGGCATAGCTTGTGCAGTTGGTACTTTGCTACTATGATGTCTGACTACCAAGTTAACATCTGCGAGTTATACATTTGCAGTAGCTCTCGTTCCAGTGCGCGAGCTGTTGAACATTTTGTGACCAGCTATGTGTTACGAAACGACTTTATCGTTTAACTTTATGTGTCGTGGCGACAGAGATTGTGATTTATATTGTACGACATTTGTTGTGTTGTGTTAAAACTAACTTTACTTGTAATTAATTGAATATTAAATTTACATTTGGTTCCTTTGCCAAAATTCATACTTTACTACAAATATTTGTTGTTAACATATAGCGAAATATATTTATGAGCCGTGTTCTCAAACAGTACAGTCAGAAGAGGTAAAACTAGAGGTAGAATTATTTGTAACAAATTGAAGACGTCATAAAAAGGCCACGTCAGGTGTAATTGTAATAGATGAGAACATGTGATGATGTTTTTGATAAAAGAAATAAAACAATTTTATTAGAACCATACTTGGTAGACATCGCCGGTCTCTACTTATCCTTCCGAAAAACAGTTGTTACATATATGTATATTGCCAATTTGGAAGAAAACTGGTTAGGGGAGGCCTATGTCCAGCAGTGGACCTAGGCTGCTGATTAGGACATAGTGTCTATTTTCAGTAAATTCCTAATTATTAATAGACTCAAATATTATTATTACACTTCGCTCCATTGAACAAAATAAAATCTACTACTATATAACTGTTGCCTCTGATCCAGGTGTTTATCAATTTCTTTTCATCTACAATATGTCTACAGATATACATAGGAACTTTCGTAGCCGAAGTTAATTCTTGCCAGCGAGCATTTTTCATGTCAGCGAAATTATTGCCCGTCAAGATATATTCAAGTCAAACTTCATTTCGAGTAAAATGAATTCCGAATCCACACGGACCTTAATTTAAATAAATATTCAATTAAAATATCAACGTGCTTTAGAAAGTTTTGTTTATAAAGCGAAAACGCTTTTGTCCGGGATAATCTTCTTCAGCACGCGTCTGATATCGAAAGTTTTTCTTTATATGAGATCATTTCGGTTTGCCAATTCGATACTTTTCAGTAAATACTCTTGAAAAATAGTTATTTATTAAATAGTTCTTTTCAGTCCGTTAGCGCATTCTAGTTTTCGTCATTCGCTTATTGTTTTAAAACATTTGCTGTTGTTGAACAGGGGTCTTCCCTCAAGTGAGGTGGGTTTTATAAGAGGATAGAGTAGCAATTGAACGGGAAGCAATCATAAGTGGTGACTGCCGCCTATAAACGTCAGCAGCCGTTTTTAAAGTCTACTAAGTATAAGTTGTTAGCGAGATTATCAGTATTAGAACTAAGATTATCAGATTATCGGAACTGCAGGAGCAGTACTGCCACACCGCTAAATGTGGATTGGCAGGTTTTACCCACCTCAGAGAACATTATGGAAAACCTAAGGTGTGCAGGTACCCTGACACTGTTAATCTTTCACTTTTACCGCCAGTGATATCTTTACCTTTAAAACGGATATAATGTTGAACATAAAGAAATAGCTTGCTTGAAATAGAAAGCAAATGCTTGGATTTGAACCCAGAAGTTCCGGAGGGGGGAGCTAAATTCAAAGCGACCTGTCTATCATTGGTTTTATCACCAGCCTATCACTAATTTTAAGTGCAAGGAATTTTAATGTTCAATTTTTTACAACAAATGCTTCATTGTTATGTGGTGATTACATTGCCTAACATATATGTACATGATACATATGTATATGCCTTATCGCAGACGAAACAGTCACAAACAGGTTGCTACCCCCGAAGATTATTGGACTGTACGTGACTTAAGGGTGATTTAAGGTGTCTGTTCATTACACCCTTCATATAACATAACGCCGTTATTTGTCGGTGCAAATATTTGTACTGCGACACTTTTACTGTAGTGAAGCGATTGGAGATTTGAAATATTCTAAACAACGATAATATTTAAAATATTTTCAGCCCCGTCGGTCGAGTGGTTGCAAGCCCACCTGCCGATCGGGAGGTACTGAGGTCAAATCCCGGGTACTATGGGATTTTTCTAATTTAGAATTTCTAATAGTGACTCGGAGTCTGGATCTGTGCCCCATGTATGGCAATAGGCTAACCACTTATTCCATGGGACGTAAACGTAATTGGTGGATCGTGGGAGTGTACTAGACTCCTCTGTCTACCCATTCGGGGACTACATACGTGATGTTACGTTTATGATAATATATTGTATTCAATCTTGGTACAATTTACATACAGCCAACAGGGTTCAAACTAGACAGTGCATTTAGTTACATAGACAGACAGTAGTTTAGTTTACTAGACAGTTACATAGATGTTTGTATATCTGGTCATAGAACATATGCTTACAGAACATATACTTATGCTCGTCACAAAAATATTTTCTCATCTGGAAATCGAATCCACACCTGAGCTCCGACTCTACATTAAAAAATAAAACTGTCTAAATGAGTAGGGTCAGCAGCGCAGCTTCATCATCGGAGGCAGTGTTAATTTTTTTATTATCTGTTGCAACGGTACACCATATAAGAATAGCAATTAAAACTTGTGTTCAGCAAAACAAAGCTCTCTGTCATGTTCCTCACAGTTTTAATAGTAAATTTTATTAGTGATTAAGAAAGAAAAGATCATTATAATTATAAAATTGCTATGAGGATAATCAATATGTGTGTATTATATGTATATAATGTATGAGACGGGAATATAAGTAGACAGAGAGCAGCGAGTGACAAAATTTCAAATTCTTACAGACCTGATTTGCTCCTTCTACATTTTTCTAAACACACTTATACGGGTTTTAGAGGCTTTCCCCCATATGTAACTCAGTATCTCATCTATTTGTTCAAGGTATATCAGGTTTTGGGTTAAATACATCACAACAATGAAGTATATTATGTCGCTAGTTTATACATAGTTAAAATCAATTACCAACCCACAAATATACCATTTATTTCTAATTCCGTTAATATGTTTGACTGAACCACACGTAATAATCAAATTATTAGCCTTCAATGTTCATTTTCCCTTTACCATGATTAACTAGCCTTAACATTAAGAAAACAATGTTGCATGATGCTCTCAGCGTCAGCCACTTTCAGCTTCAAAATTTCAGTCGCAATCCGACGCTACGTGCGCGACGTCGCGCGGCCCACGCTGCGCCGCCGTGACGCGCGAAACTTGAGTTAATGAAGTTAATGTTAATGACGCGAAATTAATATACAACTAAAAGTTCTGATATACAATTAAACTTTTTAATGTAAATGTAAGGAACTGTAAATGTTGTGATAAAAATATTTGCGATGCGTGTAACTTTTTAATAAAGTAAAATTTAATTCGTTATTAATGGGATAAAGTTCGGAAGAAAAAATCTCAAGTTGAATATTTATTTACGATTATTAATAAATGGTTTAAAAGTTATTGCGTTTAGTGATGTTTTTATATGTTTAAAGCTAATCTGTGTTTGTGGCTATTGAAATGAGCATGTAAGCATTGTTTTACATAAACATCTTAATAGGATCTTCATATACACATATTTGAATAATTACATTATCGGCATATAAATAAACACACAAGCAACCTGAGCCTGAGCCAGTTATAAGGAACTCATTCCCACTAGTGGGATATTATTGAGTTGCTCGAAACTAATCGACATCAAAACTGATTTTATAATTAAGGTATCGTAGAATAATATTTGTTCTTGGATATAATAGACTCAAGGAGCGACAATTGATGACAGATATTAAAACGTCAAAAACGTACAAGAATACTTTTGGCTTTGTACCAATAACTCGAGGTCGTCTTTACTATTTTTTTATAATAATTTTTCATATCGTGAACATATAATTACGGTTTTCGAACTCGTAATTTCCAGTAGAAGCAGGGAGTCTTGGTTTGCGCTCCGTATATAGCAATAGGCTCGCTCTCTAATGCCTGAGACGTACAATATATTAGGTGAAAAATGGGAGAAATTCACGTATCTGCTTACCGTTATATACAACTGATAAACAATATATATATTATCGCATAATAAAACTTACTTCGGAGCGTCTAGGTGATGACGGTGATTACGGATGAAATAGATAACCAAGCTTTAAACAGACACATAAAAAATTCCAATACTTCATACTGACTACAAAACAATTTACTTATTCAATTTATTTCGAATCAACAGTCTTTTGTTTTATCTCTGAGTAAAAACAGCAGCAAATGAACAGGCTATAGTCATAAGTAGCCGCTGACGTTCATAGACATTAGCAGCCGACGCGAACTAAGACTATAGGAATAAGACTGTCAGAGTTGGTTGTTTTAGCTCGTTTTGTATAGTAACACAAAATAATTTTATTGTACAATTATCCCATGAAGAATTCATTCCGTGGAAACTTATATTAGTAGTAAATTTAACCTCCAAAGGGCCTGAGTTTTTTTAAGTTCATCGGTAATGTTCTGGTTTTCTTGAAAACTTCGCTACATTTTTATTAAAATCAAATTTTTTTACAATTGTAAAGTTATATCATATAACAATGAGAAATGTACAGAACCTCGACTGAAAATATGATAAATAACCTCATGTTTGTGTTATATTTAGGATGAAGAATCAGAGGAAGAAGATGATGCGTACGAGCCTACAGATGTCGAGTCTGAAGAAGAATCGGAGGATGACTCAGAGTACGATTCTGAGGCTTCAGACGCATCCGACGGCTCTGGCGAAAGTGAAGGTTCATTTTGCAATATGAAATAACTTGATGGCTGTTTGTGTTTATGTGCCTTGTCTTTCATATTTAACATTCTCACAATTAATTTAACATTCTGTACTCATTTAATTTAATATTAATTTTAAAATTTAAGGAGGCGAGGACGAAGAATCTGGCAAGGACTGGTCAGATCTAGAGCGCGAAGCGGCCGAGGAAGACAAGAAGGAACGCATCTATGACCGCGAGGACTTTGACCGCAAACGAAAGGCCGGCCGCGACCGCCGCCGCTCCTTTGAGGAAGACGGCAAGAAGAGCAAACATGACAAGAGCTCGCACCACAAGAGTTCCAGCTCCAATCATAAAAGCTCCAGCTCGAATCACAAAAGCTCCAGTTCAAATCATAAAAGTTCCAGTTCAAATCATAAGAGTTCAAGTCATAAGAGCCCATCGAAACACAGCAGTAGCAGGTGAGTTGTCGTTCTTCTGTATAAGACAAACAACTTTTAACTAATAAAATCCCTTGCAAATCAGGAGGATTTCCTCTTCAAGTTCTATTTAATTTATATAAGTTTTGATTTCCTACTGAACTGCACTGCTTCGTCAAGTGAATGCTGCCAAAACATGCAAATACAGATATATATTATATAGCGCATAACTATAGATTGCAATTTACGTATTTAGCTACAGTATATAAATGAAAGTATATGTTGGCGGCGTCGAAGGTCGCTCAGTTGTACAGTACGTTGTGTAGTACGTTGTGTAATACGTTGTGTAATACGTTGTATAACACGCGGTGCAGCCCGTCGAAGGGGCGCGACAGGCACCACAAGTCGTCGCACGGCCGCGCCAACGGCGACCACAAGAAGCACGCCGACCGCGACCACAAGTCGCAGAAGCGCTCCCGCGACGACAGCCGCGACCACGGCCGCAGCCCCAAGAAGGCCAAGTGAGTCCTCACTCCTCACATCTCACCCATTTATACTTACATTTTTAGATGGTTTATTTGTTATAGGAAGACTGTTATTTTGACACAGGAATAGGTCAAAATAGAAAAATTGATTCATGTCATATATTATATGTAATTTGTATTACAAATTATTATTTTGTATGTAACATGATAACAAATGATAACAAATGATAACAAATTGATGATAACAAATTAATTTACATAATTTTGTTTCAGGAAATAAGTACAGTTTGTTGAAGTTGATTCTCATTTTGCGTTATAACGGGTCTCAATCGCTCCGCGACTCTCGTTGCCAGTGTAATTGTTTAGTTATCGACACCTGTTCTCCTCACTGTCCGTCTGTTGTTATTCAAAATCAGGTCGTCTAAATGTTTGTATGTATGTAGATTTATTTCCAATTCCAACAGTAATGATTGTATTGTAATTTAAATTTAAAAAAAAATAACAAAAATAAACGTAAGGATTTATACTTGTATATTTTTCATTTCATCCTGAATCATAAATTAAGAGGAACTATTCGTCAAAAAATATAACATTTTTCGATGATGTATAGCGGTAACAATCTCGTGGATTACTGATTTATTATCTTACAACACAAAATATATAGTACAATATTTACATAAACACGACCCGCGTCCGCCGCGCGCGGGCTAGTCGGCGCGCGCGGCCTGCGCCGCCACCACGGGGCCGCGCGGTAACACCGATATCCTCTTTTCGGACAACTTATTAACGCCTTCCGACTTTAACAGGTCCTTTTGCTCCTGATCCTGAGTATCGCTCGTACTCCAGTAATTCTTATTCACTAGCATAAGTAACATTAACAATGGTAAGTGTACTAGTGAAAATCTAAACAGTTTTCTTGAACTACTGCTGTCCGATTTCTTGTAAAATTCCCAAGCTGGAAAAGGTAAAACCAAGATTATATTATCTCCTTCATTTCTAGTAAAAGTACCTCTTATTACTATAAAAGAATTCCTTATTTTCTTACCTAAGTACATAAAATAAATATTCAACGGCAAAGATTCCGCGGCAAACCACATGTTTGTAACGCCGAGGTAGGGCGCCGCGAGGCAGATAGCAGTGATGACTCCCGTGTGCCTAAGTGCTACTCTTCTACATAAGGCTGAAAATAATCAATAACACTTTATAGTCATAGCTCCACGAATTTAAAATTATAACAATCCATGTAGTTTACATAGTAATTACAGACACATGTTACTTATTAAGCAACACATGTATTGTAATATATCGGCATATTTACAACAATACCAGACATGTTAGAAATTACAAAGTAAACACCTCCGTAAGTGTACAGCGCTTTAATGGTGTATAAAAAGGCTAAAAAGAAATTTTAACAAAAAAAATACATATTGAAATAAATAAAAGACAATTCTTTGACAAATAAAAAAATATTAAATAAATAAAAATCTTGCAAGCTATACATATTTATCGACATATACATCCCTATTTATGTATATAACAATAAACTTTTATTTAAAACATAAATAAAAACGCTTAGGATAATTAGAAAGAATTATTACAAAACAATAATAATAAATGCATATAGGTACTATTATAATTAAAAATAAACAATATATTACTTTTGAATTTGTAATCAGTCATTTTTATATGATTGTTCATTGTGTTTTCTTATTTTCGCGCTAATATATTGTAAAATATTTTGTGAAATTAAAATGGAGTGGGGTGATAAAGAGAACTGAACCGCTGTGATTGCATTACATAAAGTAGGTATACTGCCAAATACAATTTTTTAAATCCTCCATACATTTGGTATTAGTCAAATGTTTGTGTACCGGGCTATTGATAGATACAATGAAACCACCTCTGTTTGTGACAGAAAAAGATCTGGCCGTCCACGTAGTGTTCGTACGAAAAAGGCGATCAAAACAGTAAGGGAAATAATCCGAAGAAATCATGTCCGAAAGCAAAAGATTTTATCTCGAGAGATGAAGATAACACC
>DWMG01003703.1:0-11630 GCA_018244855.1 Elbella merops
CTGACCCCTGGGTTGCAGGTGTCCATGGGCGACTGCAGTCACTTACCATCAAGTGACCCGTTGGCTCGTTTGCCCCATATTCTATAAAAAGAAAAAAAAGTCGAGCTTACTTTAGGAGTCAGCAATTTCATAGTCAGCATGTACATACATACATCTGACCTTAAAAAATTATGTATATTTTCATGTTTTAATGTTACTCGCTATACCGGTAAATGAACATCGTAAGGAAACTTCACATCCTAAACTTCTCTATAAAGTTTTATGTGACGTTTGAATTCCGCAACGTGCAACCAACTTTTCTTTCAAAGAAAACATGTTAGTAATTCATATTAATAACAGTGAAAACATGGAGTTTATACAAAAAAAATAATTTGATGCGATAACTCATATAACTACAGTGATCTCGCTGCAACTGACAGGGCTCATGAATAAAGACCGTGGACAGGTATGAAAATAGTCGAGCTATTCCGAAAAATACAAGTGAATTCAGCGATTTACACACAAACACTTTTATGAGCTTATCGAATATTATTTTACGCGCGCATGTCAGTACTTGAATATTCATTGCGCGCACTGACCACTTCTGAGCCCGCAACGTGCATTCGTATTTTATTTCACGTTCAAAAAAAAGTTGTGAAAATACCAACTTTTCACCAACAAAAATACCCGCCAGATTCACCGGAGTTTTTCTGTGCGATGTTTTTTCGACCTCGTATGTAATAAGTAAAAATACCATTTCATCAGCATAAACGCATTTCGCCGCCCACCCTCGCTACGGGCTTCGTAAAAGCGCTGTAATATGAAAATAAAAAGTGTTCTCGTGTAAAAATAAAAAAAATACACAGAGAGGCCACTACGAGCAATTTCATTTTCTTTCTCTCTCTCTGTGTGTATGTGTAGTGAAATGAAAATCTAGGTCAGGTAGAAATCGGGCCTATGCACCGCGTTTGCACACCGGGAAGTGATTCTTATATCTGCTAGATGCGACGTGCAAACCTTTTTTCCACTGTTCCTGGTCTACTTTTACGTGCGTGTCTTTGCTAGTTCAATAAAAAAAAAATTTAGAGCAAATCCAAAATGGTATCTTTTTTAAAATCCAGCTATTTTATCTATGGGGTAACCTTGTCCATATTTGTGCTGCAAATAGCATCTGATAAAAGAGACGATAATAGCAGAAAGATATATGAGCTACGAGTATAATCTTTCTTCTGCTCTCGTATACATATACATATGTTATTTTTAGCACTATCTATTTTTGTTATTGCCATGTCGCAACCGCAGAGCGAAAGTTTGGTAGTTTTCAATGGGAACGTAATTGGCCTAACTGATAGTTGGGAGTTTTTTTAATTCGTATTTTTCGAGTTGCACCGCCAGCGGTTAAGTGAAGTGCTCAACTTTTTTGAACGTGAACTGGGTAGGTACCTATTTTCAGTTTGTTAGTTGGTATACCCCAATTTTAAACTACGAGTGACCTCTTGACAACTCGGGTGCTGGTACTAAAATATGAATGCATTTTTCATGTAACTGAAAAAACCTAGCTGGCATACCGTACTTCCTATTAACAAAACATTGCAACGGTCATAGAAATAACAGCTTAAATGCGAATTTAGTTAATCTAAAAATAATGTGTTAATCCAGTGGATTAAAACGTGGTATCTCATTCTTTATATGCCCAGCTTAATAACCAGATCAACCCGCCCATGTTTTTGGGAATAACCTAGCGAGTTCTTAAGCTTCTTCGCAACCTTAAGAAAGTTTACGAATCTTAACAAGGTTGCGCCGGCACCATAATAACAATTACATTTATGTATAGATGCTAATGTTATTGGCACCTGTTGCTCAAGTGTACATAATGCTAGGTCAAATAAATAAAAAATCTAAAATTAAAAATGCGTTTTTTTTTCATATTTCATGTAAAAGAGTCAAGCATCTTTATGAACAAGGAATCTATCCTGATTTCTGCTAAAGAACAATGTATTCCAAAAAAAAAAAAAAAAACAACGTAAAAATAATTTTTTTTTTGCTAAATATCGTGAGAGAGAAAATTAAAACGTGTTAAATGAGGCAATATAACACAAAGAGTAGACAGTGTGGCGAGTTTGAAAGGATTCCAAGATGATATACAGCGTTGATCGAACCGCGGGGCTCCGACTTATAAATAAGTTATCGTTTGGCTGAGATTTACAGCTGGATCTGACCTTTATATTAAATTCCTGCGAGATTTATGAACGGGCGTTAGAATTAAATGTGAGGTCTTTGAAAATGTTCAGGTAATCCTGCCCAGTTGGAAGGTATACATAGCCACAAATGGCTATTGAATGATCGTGTTATTATTTTTTATATCTTCAGTTTAATGATTTTCAAGTAAGTCAATTTATTTGTTTCTTCAATAACCTAAAATGTAAACAATATAAGCAGTAAACTTAATATAGTATCTAATGTAGTAGTCGTTTTCTAGTCACATAAGTTACATACTATTTCTTACCTCCAATTCCATAGGAAAAACATTTAAGTTTGTTAAAGCAAGAAAACAGAGATTAAAACTGATATGATAGTCAACTATGTCAAATCGGAAAAGATAAGCCTTAGAAATTTCGTAACCAGATCAAAAATATTCCCAGTTAATTCCAAGCTTAGTAATAGTAACTAAAAGCAATTCGTAGTAAGTGTTCTGCTTCATTGCTCCATCGTTTTCAATATCGTTCACCCTCGTTGACAGCGCAGTGTCACTCACCATTACGAGGGCAGAGGGTTGCAGTGGACAAGGGATGTTTGTTGACCCTTAAATACAGAATTGAAACTGTTTAGCGGTCTATAAATTGGAATTCACTTTAAAAGATACTATTATACGTCTGATGAATCACCGTCTGTGGCACAAGTCCTTAAAACCGACGTGGATGTTAAAGAGAATGATGAAGGTAAAAGTAGCAAATCAAATCTGTAAGGATTATCATATTTAACACCCAATGGTTTCTACTCACCCTGTAAGTGACCTGGCGAAATGATGTAATAGTACCTACTCAAAAAAAGGCTTTGGAGTACTCAAAAGCTATAACATGAATACAAACTGATGCAAAATCTAGTTATTAGTAATGATGATGTTGGTGTTGATGTTAATGTCAATGATGATGATAATATTAAAACTAGCAAAAGCACAATTAGTAAAAGCCCAGGACCTTTACAAATCTTTAGACATTTTCAATTCGTTGTCTAATTCAAAAAAAGATTAACTTTTTCTTAGTTAATACTCCACCAAATACATATTGATATATGTAGAACAAAAAGGACAAGAACCAAGGTAAAACAATTTCTAACATAAAAATGGAACTTCGCTTCATATAATAATACTCAGCTCAAATACTTTAAGGAAGTTTTGTATCAAAACTTTCTATGTTTCTACGAAAAATATATGTGTGTAAATGAGTCACATCATATTCGTTGGAACCGAAACAAAACTTCTAGAAAACTTCCTTACGTTTTCCTCGACGCTTCATTTCACTCTGAAGCCTCCAAATGACAGCGAAACGTCAGTCACACTCGAGAACGGAGGGTGAATGCATTCAGCTGCAGGAAACGATGAAAATCCACCCCCTATAAGATGTACATTGTGTTCTCAAATGGATGTGTTTGTAAAAATAAACAGTACAAGTATGATGTAACGAAAATGACAGTGTAATTTTGATAGAGTTAATGATATTCCTAATAATAACTGCAGTAATTATTGTACTGAATTTTATTATGATGCACCTACTTTATTCTATGACATATGTACATAAGGTTTTTTAAGATATTCCTACACACTTTTCATACCGAGATACAATTAAAAGCCAAAACCCACTTTATAGTATGTCAATTCACTGCCACTTCATATTATATGCAATCCGTCCTCTCCAACAATGCTGTACACGCAACGTGTCTGGTAATATGATGGAGTGATGCAAGTGGTACTAAACCAGGATACAACATCAACAAAAAGTCGCAACAAAGCCTCCGAAACGTAAAAGACATTATCCAAAACAGGACATCATCAGGTAAGTGCCCTTTACAATTGCAGATACACAAGCGAGCGAGATTGCAAGGTTTTATTTCTTTTTCCTTTTTCAAACTAGCTCTGGCTGACATGTACAGTGTGCCAGGGCTGTCTACTTTCACTACATTTAATCTAGATTAAATATAATTGTATATTTAATTCTAAATATATATAGGTACTATATGTAATATAAAACCACACTTAAGGAACCACACTTGGAAGTGTAGGTACTTGAACTTGGAATTTTTCAAAACAACATTGCATAAAGACTATATATGCAAGTGTGCTACATCCTAGGCTACGTCTCGCCTACAATTAGATGACCTTGTACTGAAACGCGAGATTGCTATTAAATCAAAATAAAAAAGGTTTATTTTAAATTTTGCTATATATTGTGTTGTGTTTTAATGGTTTAAATAAGCGAAAGAAACAGACTGACGTTATAGTCATTTTATTACTTATAAAATCACAGCAATACCCGTGTTCTTTTAAAACAGTTACCATTCCTATCACAGCCAAATCAGCCACGACTTCTTTTTCATCTCGTTCAACCCTAGATCTACTCCTTTGTGTTAGAAACAAAAAACTTTTTGTGCCTCCTGTTCCCTCTCAAAGCCACCCCCTCACATGATTTGAGTTTAATACCACAGCGGAGTGCTTGCATTCTTTTGCAAGGGAAATGGCAAGCGTAAGTCATGGGGTCCTCATGGAATCTTTATGGGGAAGTTACTGTGAGTGATACTGACAATGACGGGCTGAAATCTTGCCGGGGGTGCGTTTCATACCTATTCTTGTGCAGCAATAATTAAGTGCTTGAATATTCATGCTGCTCGGTGCGGAATGAGCTACGTGCTCTCCATTTTTATGCAGCAGTTTAGGGTTAATTTGGCGGTGTTAAAATTGATTAAGCGTGACATTAAAAACATTGCGAGCGGTTTAATAGCTTTCAAACAATGTATTTTATTATCGACTTAACAAAGTATTACAAATTAAGGTTACTGAACCTCCTTGTTTTGCTCTCTCTGATTTTATGGCTTAAAAATATCGTTAATTTTAAAAACAATTTTGGATAGAAAGATACAATTGTTCTGAATTACATTATGAACACGAAGTGGACCGTCTAAAACAATATGTGATCAATGTAATTAACGAAATGAGATAATTATAATGAGAAGCTTTTATTATTTAATTACTTTTATCATTTAATCTCTCCATTTAATTGTCACTTAATATCTCATATAATTTAATAACTTTTTTCATTCAATAAAATTACTGCTCTCTGTAATAATTTATGGCATTAATTTATTTCTTTCTTAAGATGTAACGTAAATGAAACGATGAATTATTATACATATATATCTCCATATATACAGACGTACATATCATATGAGTTTTTTGTATTATTGCTCGCGTGTATACTCGCGTGTATACCCAGTGCTGGCAGATCAAGCAGATAGGCAAAGCTAAACCTCCTGTCCGCCCACTGGCAGCGGCGAATGGATTACGGGACAAACCCTCTAGGCCAGCCAATGTGGACACAGACCTGCTAATGATGATGATCTAAATACGGCATAATTACTAAATACTTAATTTAACATATTATGTATTTGTCCCGAGTGGGAGTCGAACCCACAACAGTTAGAACCCTTCAGCAGTTATAATTAGGTACTAATCATTGAACCAACGGGCGGAGGTTTATGAGATTTATGTATACCAATATATTTGTATAAAGACTTTTTGTTATCCTACTCATCTACCACCGACTCTAAACCGACCACGCATTGGTCAATGGTATGACGTCACAAATTGAACATCCATACGAAATTGCAATCGTTGACTAACAACGAATGCCAAAATAACTTCTAAGTTCGAATTCCGAGCAGAAACAGCACGTGTAGAAGATGTTGTCAAGTTATCTCTAATTTCAACTGTGAATGTTCATAATTGTTATCATCATATGTTCAGATTATACATATATAATAAATACGAAGGGTTATTATATTTCATTGATAATGGCTTTACTCTCCGCCCCTCAACCAAAAAATAAATAAAATGCATTAATCTCATTTTTAAATGCGATAAAACCTAGCTTTGCACAATTAAAAGAAAACAATGAATTGTTTGGAAAAATAATCACATACATAATTTTCTTTAACTGCCCATTACATAGATAAATTTCACCATATTCGAGGGTGTATTAAAAATATGTGGTAGGGTCCAGTAAAATCAAAAACATATTAGCGAATGGATGGTTCAGTGGCCTAATAGCCCATAACGACATAAATTGCAAGGGATAGGCACTGTCACCACTCGGCCAGATTTAAAAACAAGGGTGAATACTGATACAACCACCCTTACTTCCTGCCACCATTGAAGGTTTAATGGAAAAGTTAGCTACGTTCTAGAATTTTCTATTATACGTTCCATTATGTGGCATATTTTGTGAAAAATATTAATCATCCTAGATGATGCTTTGCTAATGTTATCGGTTGCAATTTGAAAATGTATTACGTACCTAGTTACATAAGTGACTGTTACTTTTGATTTGTCACAAGAAGAAACACGCTTCAACACGAAAATCATTTGTACCAGTTACATTCTAATATATTATTTGATATCTCATTAAACCTTCTCGAAGGGCATACTGGTAATTTGGGTCAAAGTCAACCACAACAATCTTGACCATCTCAAAATATAATAATAGCCAATTGTCGGATTTGGCTCCAAGTTCCTTATCCGGGTAACCAAAGTGTGGAACACCTTACCATCGTCTGAATTTCTGGAGTCTTAACCTATGACTTTGATAACTACAGTTGAATAGGTTTTCTGTAGCTTTGCGTGACCCATCTTAAGAAATATCTGGGTTTTTCATCAGGCCGTATAGTTACCAAACGCTAACCTTTTATATGACAAAAATGTAAACATATGAGTACTTTCAAGCAGTTACCTTCCGGAGACACATAACCCTCTTGCTTAACAAGACTCTTCGTTATCGAAAAGCCAGCACATCACAGCCACAAGCGCGTCGAGGACAATAACCACGCATAATATTTCACTTTGTTAACATGAGGATAAATAATATAATATATGAGAGCTCGCATCGCCGCTCTAATATCCCGTGACGTCATAAATTGCGAGACGCAATGGGGAAACTGTGACGTCACTGGCAGGGGAGTCGTAGGTATCGCAGGAGAGCGTTGCGCTTCTGTTTTGTATATTAGTAAAGACGATTATAATAATTATCATAATTATATCATCACGCCAGATTGCTAGGCAAAGAACGCCAAGATCTAAATATCTCAATTCTTAAAGACCTGACGTGGTTCTCCTTCATTTATCATTCTTCTCATGCACCCACTCAGCTTTCGGAAAATCTGGACATCCTCCAACCAGTACCAGACCTATTTGGTTAAAATAGATAGACTTGGTTTGTCTTCGGCACATTCATGCTCGCCACTTCCATCATCATTCGCATCGTATTTCTTATTTCGTATTTCTGTTTTAAATTACCAGACTATCACTGCTTCTAAATTTTGATTCCTAATAGATATATAATTTATAAATAATAACATATAAGTGGATAAGTGCGCTCAAGTTCAGTTCTCCTCTGAAAATAACACTCTATTTCTGGTTACGCTTTCAAAAGATGTGCTTATATAACTTGGAATTTTACTCGCGAAACATCTCGAAAAGCCCGTTCTGTCGTTTGGATATAACAATAAACGTATAAATTCGAAACTTCGGATCTAACGCGGTTTAATGAGTTTGTTAGCATTAATTAAGACGTTCCTTTGATACAGATTACTCTTACGTACACACGGCAACAGTGCTGATTCGGTCACCGAAATGTACAAGCTATTGTGGTTATTAAAAACTTTGACGTATGAATGATATTCGCGTGCACGTTTTATTTTAAGCAACGCGTTCCTGTCGTCAGCATTATTTATAAGCGCAATCACGAAGACGAACTAATAGCGTGAATTTGAATCGTTTGCCGTGGTGTTACAGCGTCTGCTTTTGGGTTGCTCGGGTTGTATGTTATAAACATTTATGTAGAAATTACTCTTGAAGCTTTGAAACTCAACCCTCTAAAAGTGAAATCCTGAAATCTGCTCTAGAATTGCTAATTCGACAAGTAAATAAAAAATCCTCGTGTGCCAAGATACATCGTGTGTGAAACGTATATATGTGAGCCAATACCGAAGTAAAATAAAGTAGAAAAAATAGTGAAATTAAACAGGCAGTATTTTCAAAAATGAAAATGGCTTGATTTTCATTTTCGTAAAATAGGAAGAAAGAAAAATAGCAGAGAAGAAAATAAGTATAATTTCTTCTCACGGCACAGCATTAAACATACATAATCAATGCGACATCATAATTAATTTTTAATATAGCTCAAACTATTCATAATAAAATATGATTGTTACATAGTTACACCAGGTTCCTTCCCAAAAGAGGGATGAATGTACGTAGAAGAAACGCAATTCTGCAAGGATAAAGATATTGGAGTACTTCGTCCCCGTAAGGACTTGGTATGCCGATGTAAATAATACCTTAATAATTAAAGTAAAAACCGTGACAAATTAAGATGTACATACATATAAAAAATATAGGTAAGTAGCATTTGTGAAGCGAAATAATCTAGTTATCGCTAGAAACGCAGATGGAAGCGAGCCGAACACACAATACCTTCGCTAAAACCGAACTAAAAAGTTCAGAAAACCGCGTTCCCTCAAAGCGCTCTAGCCGCTGGGTTTGTTCGAGTCCGAACAAGTTTGAACGGACGCTCACTTCGATTTCGACTTTCAAATTGTTCCTCGAAACTTGTTCTTGTCTTGAACAAATTCTACTTTAGGGCGTTGCAGTTTAGCGGTTTCCGTTTTATCAATTTAATTTTTGACTATTTAGGTATATATATCATTACTAATACTTATATGAAGTTGAAAACAGATATGATGATATTTTTTCATCATAGGACAGATATTGTTACCTATCTATAAATACATTAACCGCATTATGTCGTGCTTAAATCAGAATTTGAGACAAGAGAGCGAGAACTCTGAAAAGGTGACAGATGTGACACACTCGACAGGTATGACACATACGACAGGTGTGACACATACACGTCTGTCTCGTGTTTGCTTATTCTCACGTTCAAGTCGCATTATTAAAGAACTATCACAAAAAATGTATTGACAGCTTTTCCTCGGGTTTTATTGTCTACCATACTAGAACATTATTGAGTTTCTGTGAGCCTACTGAGGTAAGCCTATGAAAGCGATATTTTGCGTGTATCTGGAGGTCATGCAGTGTATGTAGGTACATAGTACCTATAATTTATGTTGAAATGAAAGGTTTGATTATAAATATTTAATTCATTACCTTGAAATTAAAACTAACCATACTCTTAAACTTTGGTTTACAGATATAAAATAATTTTCATCATCATCATCATCAGCCTTTCTTAGTCCATTACTGCACATAGGCATCCCCCAAAGTGGGGTTTATACCCTTAATATTATTTAAAATTATTTTACCATTTAATAATTTAAATAATTCGATAAATAAGTTAAAAATAATCAACAACAATTATGAAATTTTCTCTATTTAAATCTTAGTCCTAATATAAAATTTTAACCAATCAGCCGTCATTCAGATCATTCTTGATAAATTGTTCTTTTTATTGTTTTATTATTAATAACGTAAACAATATTACGACATATATAAATAAAATTATAAAGGTCTGCCTTTGTGCGTGCATCACACAGTAACTACTGGATAGATTTCCATCAAAACTTCTTAGTTTCACTTCCTGGATATTTGATTCTTATTATAAAAAAAATATTCTGAAAACTTCACTTATGTAAAATTATTAAACTTTTAATATAACTACAACTATTAGCGACATTTTTACAATTAGCAAGGCATTTTCTTACCTTTAATACTTCTTGTTTTCTTCTTTGCACATAAATTATATTATAAATATCAGCTAGTACTTAACATAGTTTATTTTTATATGGGCCTTATTTAGTAATATTCCAATTTTCAGACCTTCACAAGGACCGAACAACATGAATACAGAACTTGGGAAAAAGGAAAACAAACGAAAAGGAAAAATAATTAGGAAGTTGGGAGCGAGGTATATTCTTGTATGCAAAATAAAAGAAATTTAAAATTAACTTGACGTAAACACATGCTCCATATAGAAGTTTTGAATTGAACGAGAGCATTAAGAACATTTAAGTTATACAGCTAACATCTGTTATGTACTATGTGGCTTAAATTGTGATAAGACCGCCAGAAACACGTCAGTTTAGTAAGAGAATGCAAAGCAAAATTACAACTTAAAATAATGTAATTAAAGTATGTATAACTATGAAAAATGAATTGTATCTCAATCCCAAATATAGAAAGTCCAAGTCTGTCTTTTAATTACAAAACAAACATTAATTTTAGATTACATTTTATCATTCAAAACCCTCAGTGTGAGAACACTGCGACTATATGATAAAAACAATAACATATCTTTCTAATAGCACCCTCGTTAAGGTCTAGACTGGACTAGAGGGACTTTTATCATGAAAACGTTGATTAAAATTATTTGATTTAACCATAACTTTGAAGTTCATTAACATAACGTTTTTCGAAATGTACTCGATGGTACAAGAGAATTTTAAAATGATTTTTGTTCACACACTATCGCTCTGTCATTCGATGACTAAATTATGTTCCTTCATCATCAACCCTTTTATCGATCCAATATTAGACACGGGTTTGACCTAATAATGAGAAGAAGTAATGACGCATTCTACCTCGCTGCCCCAGTGCTGGTTAGCAGATTTCACGCGCCTTAGAAAACATAAAGAGTTCTAAGGTTTTTGGTTTCTTCACGATGTTTTCTTTCACCGTAGCAACAAGTGAAACTATATTTAAAAACGGAAGCTTTTTGTTAAGGGGTGCGCCCTCGGATTTGAATCCAGAGCCTCAAAACAAAATTCTTAGTTCTAAACCACTTGATTATCACTGCCTTTAATATACAGGTTATCCATATATATTTTCTTTTGTATTTAAAGCTTCTAAGACACACCTTTGTCTTAGGAATGAGAAAGTGCTCGCATCATGCGGTCTGGTTCCCTCTAAAGGGGAACTGTCACTGTCGCACTTGTGACTGCTAATGAGCCGAAGTACAGCTGTTCCAACCGTTCTAAAGTAAAGCTGTTCGTTCGTTAGCTTGTAAATTTAAGCGGCTTACTGACCGATACAGCTCATGTTTTATGCTAGCCTTTATAACGTGCCTTTAGTCTTAAGACAAAGTTTAGCTTAAATGCGAGTTCGCTGACGCGTTAACTGCAAGTTCGATCGAGCGTTGCTTAAAGCGAATTCTTTACTTCCTAATCCTAATAATAATAAAGACGTTCTTTAATTTGACTGCCTCGTTGGTCGAGTGGTTGCATGCGCGACTGCCGATCGGAAGGTCCTGGGCTTAAATCCCAGGTCAAGTACTATTGTATTTTTCTAATTTATAATTTCCAGTAGTGACTCGGAGTTTGGATGTGTGCCCGGTGTATAACAATAGGCTCACCACAATTGCATGGGACAT
>DWMG01003704.1:0-11628 GCA_018244855.1 Elbella merops
AGAACCGCAAGATCGGGCACGAAACGACTCCATGTTGGGCCGTTGACTTTTAAAACTGCCTTCACCGCGCAGGGTCATATGTCAGGGGAATTGGGACAGTATTATTGACACCATCTGGCATACATGTTCCACTTTTCGATTCACACCATCTCGCCGAATGGCCATTCGAAGGTGAGTACAGGTATAATTTATCTTATCTGGCTGAAGATAAAATAACATCGGCAAAGGATTACAATAGAGGTAACAATTCAACAGCAGTATCATTCTTAAAATAACCGAATCATGCTGTAAACTACAATATCATACGAAGTTAGCACAAATACCTGTTCGGCTGGATGGACGTTTCGTTAGTTGCAACATCACACAATCGAGGAATATAAACAAATTTATTAGGTTATTTTGTATTAGTGTTCGCAGTAAGATATTTATAGAGGAGACGAGAAGGAAAATGTTTCATCAACATTTTGCAATGATTATGACAACAAATGCAGAATTTACTTGCGGGGTTTATGAGAATTAATTGGGGAATAGGGGGCACTCGAACAGTAAAATTTTGTCGCGTAAATTTGATGGAATTTCAGTCAGGAGAAGTCACACAATATGCAATACGATTTATAGATTCGTTGGAAGAGTTAAGCGAAACAAGCAAAAAACCAAACGACATCGACACCCTCAAAGACCTCATCGTATTTCTTGTCGGCTTCCTCCGCGAGGAACCTGGCTTCCTTCAGCTGATTCTCCAGGGCGTCCATGCGCTCCTCATCGGCGAGGGACCTGTTCTCCAGAATCTTGCGGGCACTGGCGGACCCGAGAATATTACACTTCAGTATAACATCATACAATATCGTTTCGAATGACATATATATAGATCAAGGGTAACCCAGGAGGAGAGTTATAGAGAGACATGCACAAGAACGAACACATAAAACTGCGAAGGACATATAAAGCGGCACGCAACTTGTATCAACATATCGCTGAAAAAAAGACACTTTATCATTGAAACTAGTAGCACTTGAGAACTCTTCAGTATCGTGACGACGAACAATATTGGGTTAATCACCCAGTATTGCTCCAACGATCGAAAACAAATCAAAGTACCCCCAATACAATGCCGATATCTTGATTTGTTTTTAATTATAGTCATTGAACTTCAGATGGCGACAACACTCGAGAAGCAACAATTCATCATGAGCAATGAATGGAAACTTCTCGATCATTCGTTTCAACTTCGAAGTAGTTCACGAAATACCGTAGAAAAACAAAAAAAAATCGTCTCAATAAAAGGTCGCAAACAACTTCGAAACTGAACTTTCTTAAATCTATTTATAAATATCTACACACATTTTTAAATCTTAAGTTATTGCACGTATGTGAGGCAGGAGTCGTAACTCGATTAGCATCGGTACAATAGCAATGATGTAACACTGGAAAAATTAATGCGATGCAGAGATTGATACTAAGATATAACATCATTTGAAATGTTTAGTTGTTACATTCAAGATGTAACGTTTAGTATGTAAAGATGTAATATTGCCAACGAACGCGCCCTACGACGACCTTCGTTCACAAACAGATAAACATAGCAAATGCGAGCTCGAGCCACGCGCAAGTTAAAGTTTACTGCAACCCAATCCCCCACGTATTACGTTACATGTTAATGATCATTGTAGCTAATTTCATGCTACCGGTGGCGCCATTTGTATCCGGCTGGCTGGCAAGCGCTGCCACACAAAAAAAACTTAATATGCACGAGCATGGCAACAATGATCCATATGAAAAACTTCGAGTCTATGACCGACACCCAATACGTACAGTAACTATAGAAAATATTCAAGTAGAACAGACGCTCAAGGAACGAACTGAATAGCCAAAGAAAGACCAATCCAGTATATCTATCCTGTATAGATGGTATTCAAGTGATAAGTCAGTTCACGTTATTAGACAAGGATAGCGTACCTCATGCTGCCCTCTCACTTTCTAACGCGGTAACGGGATTTCCAATGCCCTGTTCTACCTAAATATTCCTACTGGCTGTTACGTTTCACGAAGGCGCGTACATTGCTTGGTGTATACGCAAATTGCAAGCTCTCCTGTTCTATCTATCTGCATCTATCGAGCTCCAATTTATCTGTATGGAGATAATAATACACAATGTAACGCGTTCATGAAATGCAACAAACACATGGCTTGTATCCAACATCACAAGCGTTCACCTCCTCGTATTTCTTGTCGGACTCCTCGGCGATGAGCTTGGCCTGGGCCAGCTGAGCCTCCAAGATGGCGACGCGGTCGTCCTCCATGTTGGTTCGGTTCTCCAACGCCTTGCGTATTCTGGTTAGTGCGGGGCCAAACACATGCGTGTTATATAACAACATTGATACACGTTAAAGTATGATTTCTTTTTTTTCGGATGGATTCTCACACAACACATATATATAGGTATTTATATTTAGCGTTTGTAAAGAGAGCTTTTCTCTAAGTATCCTTTATTTAAGCTTTCTAGTTCTGATAGATATTTTGTATTTTAAAATAATTTCTGAACTGTTTATTTCAGTAAAGCACCTCTCATACCGAGACTTGCCTTGCCGAAGTGTTTGATGTAAACGTAATTAGAATAAAGAAAAGCTCTCTTAATTAAATATAACTGAGGAAAATAAACATAGTCGTGATTAAATTAAAACTAATTGTGATTTTAGAACGGAAAAAACGTCAGAAAAAAACAGGAATATATATTGTACTTTGAAAATATGGTGGTTATAGGCAAAATTAACAAAAAAAAATCATGCACACAATTAAAAAAATAAATCAAAATTGTTCAACAAAAAAATTCAAGTATCAAAACGAGACGTCCACGCTATACTATACCCAATAAATAAACGATTATAACGATAGCTTATATCAACTATGTACAAATATCTACTGTTGTACCGAATAATACATTTTTCTAACAGTGTCAAACATACTTCAAAGTTACAACATATCTACACTAAACATTTTATAGTATCATCATCATCATCGTTATAAACGGATTTATCTTTATACCAACTATTCATGACGTGTTACACTAACGCACGCTAAGGCAAAAAAGTGTGTCTCTTAGCGGTAGCGGCCAGTGGGAAATAATAATACCGAGATGTATCCAATCGTCTACATTTCATTTTTGTAGTCATCGGGGCGTCCGTTATCATCTAAAGAATCTATTTCACCGCGCGTTGTTTTAAATAAAGAACGCATTCCAAATTTGAATGTAAAATCGTTTACCTACGCAATAATTTGTTTCCAGCCAAAAGCAAAGATGCACGCGGCACTAAAATTAAAAAAAATGCCTGCACCTTTCGTAAACATGTTATATAACGTGGAGGTTTCGTTTAATGATTTTAACGCAACTTGAGTGTTGGCAAATGTAATTCCATTGAGAATTTCTTTTTATCAAAAAATATACGACCCATAGTTTACTTCAGTGAATAGTAATGAAAGCCAAAACTAATGGCTACAACATAATATGACATATGAAACACATACCTTTTTACATTACCATACAGTTTTTATGTCTTTTCACATTGTTTTCCCTACATACGAATTTGTAACCCAAAAAATATGAACATATCAAAGAATTACAGTTGCCAGCCAGTATTAAAAATAGTGGTGACCCATTGGTGATTAATGTATTTAGCACAAAACACTAATGGATTAAAGTAACGCAACGATCTATGTACTCCAGAACCAGCTTGGCACAATGACCACGTGTCCAATAAATGGACAATAGTTGACCATATAAAGACATCACCTGTGTTAGATACAAACCACGAGGGCAAGGGTCAACTCGCCAATGGATCACCACATTCAGACGCCATTGGACAAAGATCATGTAACAGTATATAATGTGTTAAGTTTATATTGTGTACGAACTCACCGTTCCGACTCATCGGCGGCCTGGCTGGCCTCGGCGAGCTTCGCGGTGGCGGTCGCGAGACGCTCCTCGGACCTCTCGAGGTCCTCCTCCAACAGTTGGATACGTCGGTTGAGTGCAGCCACTTCAGACTCGGCCTGCGGGTACGAAAAATTTGTTATTAATTTTGGTGAAAATCTTTTTAATGTTAAATGCTGTAAGATTATTTGGTTAATGTTCATACAATAAGATCGAGGTTGCTTAACAATTAGTGAGCTAACGTGGGTCCTTCATTATTTGACATAAAGTATAGAAGCAGCAACACTAACCCGAAACTTATTAAGGTCAACTTTTAAGACAACGGAACTTATATTATGGAAAAAGTAAATAAAAATAATTGTTATGATACATACAATATACATACAAATATACATGTAAAACTTAATAAAGGTCTACTTGTCTCTCGAATAGGGAAAATACGTTATGGATACCGAAAATTTGAACAGATATGGCAACATATCTATGTAAACTCCCTCCTCTACCTTACATTAATAATTAAATCGTAGTTCAGAAACAGGCGACCTTTTTTATCTTTTATTTTGTTTAGCCAGTCATTTAATAAACATTTTGACCGAGAATAATACCACAACCCAGTATATTGAAATTGATAATGATAATGCGATCTAAATTACGTATAATAAATTCTTATTATTAATTATTAGTAGGAAACCTGATTTACGACCTTATAAACGATTCATTTTAATGTAGCTTTAAAGATAATATTTTTATACAAATATTAAAACGTACGTAACATCGTACGTAGGTAGAGGAGAGTAGTACACTCCCATATTTCACCAGTTTCATTTAAGTCCCATGCAATACGTGGTAGGCCTATTGCCATACACCGGGCACAGATCCAGGCTCCGAGTCACTACTAGAAATTCTAAATTAGGAAAATCCAATAATAGCCGACCCGGGATTTGAACCCAAGAGCCCCCGATGCAAAGTCGCGCATGCTTTGTTTATTATTATATGCCATTTTACCACAACATCATAATCACAAATTGTGGTAAATATTGTACCTGTGCTTATAATTATTTGCATAATATACCGCAGTCAATGCACATATATATTTGCCGTTTGTTATTAATAAAGTTACTGTTATTTTGCATAACAACACCGTTATTTATTTATAAACATGCTGACGGAAACGATACAATGGTTAAAATTTCCTCCTCAAATCGAATACAATATGTTCGAATTTCAAACTGTAAAAATAAACTCGAAACAAATTCATTGCATTCCAAATTCCAAACTCTTATTTTTTTTGTTCGACCATAAACAATAAAGTGTGTTTTTTCTGATCGTAATGATTTCCTATATACGTAGGCACACTTTTTTAAATTCTCGATTAGAACTAATAAGTATGAAACAGTGACAACGCGAACAAGTCATGTTCATAACCAATTAAGGTAAGTAAAGAATGCAATTAGTAATGTACTGAACAATATGACTGTCATTATGGCGCCCTCCGTATGTGTAGTACGACGATGACGAATACGCCGCCGTCGGACAAGTACTCATACGAGTACATAGTACATATAAGCTAACGTGCTCTTGCTTGTTCGCGTGCTACATTACTTGAAAGCACACGAACTGAAGAGTTCGTGTTGCTAGTCAGTCACATACTTCTCTTTTTTCATCTGTCTAATATATCACAAGTTTTTTGTATTTTCTCGTTTCTTGGGATATTTCAAAGTTAGACATATGTCTAACATACATTTTATAATGTTCCGAAACGATTTAGTCGGATAAATTTAGAAAATGTTGCCATTATTTTATAAAAATAACTAATATATGTTCAGTCTAAGTACCGGTTACTGTTCTATTAGACATAGATACATTATACTAGCGTTATGCAGTGATAAATGATAACCATTTACATTTCCAATCAAGAATACGTACGAACAAAAAATATAGCCAGCCAGTGACTGAATGAGTAATTAGATCGCGTGATCAACACTAAGTGTTCTATAATAACTATCGGCTTCGTATTGGTTTTTATATTCATTAGCAATATTTCACTTTACCGTTAATAAATATATGAACATATAAACATTTTAATTTTTTATAAAATTTAAATCACTTAACTTTGTACTGAGTCATCAAAATAAACAACAGAAACTCAATTCAAATATACTTTCGAATAAATCTTTAATTTATTTAAATCTTGTAGCTTGATTAATATTACTTTCGACACCAAAATGTCTATCGTATAGTGCTGTGCGTGATTTATAGACGTCGTAACGATTTATTTACCGGTAATATCGGTTTCGAAAAACGTTAAAACAAAATTATTCAACAGTGGCAGAGTTAAGTTTTATTTATTAGTCCACATAGGACATCGCATTGTTAAGCATCTACGTGTCATACGTGTAAAGAATAACAGCAGTTAGGAATATTTCGCGAACACAACACTATTTATATTCAGAGGGCTGCATAATTATGTTTATGACATCAGGCGTCCTTGTTGCGAGGAAGCAAGCACAAACGAGTCCCAGTTTCTCCTTTTATCCTGTGTCGTCACCAGTGCGTGGATGCTAATAATATACATGACGGGACTGAGCTATGCGCGTGATTTATAATCACGCTGTGCTGTCTATAATACGTTCTCCGTTTTTAGTCATTAACTCGGCCACTACGTGGAACAATCTTGTCTAAAAAAAATTGCATCGTAACTCTCATTTGTATGGAAAATCGCC
The DNA here is from genome assembly GCA_018244855.1 of Elbella merops. Taxonomy (NCBI): domain Eukaryota; kingdom Metazoa; phylum Arthropoda; class Insecta; order Lepidoptera; family Hesperiidae; genus Elbella; species Elbella merops. The sequence goes on from DWMG01003704.1 coordinate 6,652, forward strand.
TTCACTCGTTAAGGCATGTGCACACGTTCGACGGACAATATTTCTACTAGCGTTGGAGTTTCGTTATCACCTTGAACTCGCCCAAATCAAACATAATTCGTTTATGTTTAAGGCCATTGTTACTTTAATCGCGCACACTCATGTACTAGTCACGTGTGCTTCCTAAGGCATCTCTCTAATTCACATGTAGTAAAAGGTTCAACAAACTCGCACGAATCTATTGACTAATATCGAATCAGTATAAACATATAACCAGTTATTTCATTTATGCCATGAACTGTAAAATTTGGTGACCGGTACGCGGTCGACTGGCCGACGTCGATTTCGTTTCAACAGTCACGAACACGTATTGTTTGAAATTTATGGAAACGGTGCGTTAAGGGCATAGGACTATTGTGTCCTTTGGCGTAATGTTATACAATAACGCACCCAGTACCACAACAATGCTTCAAGCAACATGAACGAATAGGGCTGTATTTTTCCAAAAATCTGCTCATTCTTAAATCACTTCGCTCTTTAGTGTGTTATTCACCGAAGCATTGTCTTCTGATAAGCTACTCAAAATTTAAACACAGCACATGGAGTTTAAGAAGCTTCCTCATCAAACATCCAGCTCGAATGCTAACGGTAGCTTGATATTTTTCTATTTCAAATCAGAACGGTTTAAATTAGGTTCAAAAGACCGCAAAAATATTTTTTTTCTGTTCGCTTTGTTTACAAGATGGTTCACGCCCTAGTATTCACGCCCTAGTAGTAGTCGCTCAATACTAGAGCGACTCTATTTCAGTGATACACTGATTTTATTTATTTTTTTACTCGGCGACACTATCATGTCGCATGGCATCTCCTGTGAACAATTTCTTATCAATAAACTGATATGACAAGCTCGATAAGGCACAACTAGTCTTTTGAGGAAATTCAATTCTATATTAAAAACAAGCTACATCATTACTGAATACGGTAATTATCAGACATATAAGGAAGTAACCCCTCATATATGTGAAAATTAATAAAAATTAAAAAGTACACAATGCTTGGAACAAAATTGCAGCCGTATAAAATTACGTCATATGGCGATAACGGCGAGAAACCGGACACGCCTTCCTGGCGTCGGCGCGCTCCTTCGAGGACGTCCCGGCTACTCCGAACAAGAGAAATGCATTGGAGGGTGCATGACTCCACTCGGACCGGATCGCTCCACATCATGTGCCACAAGACTAGTACGCGACCTCCAACGCAACCAAACCTGTTACATGCAACATAAACCGGCATGGGACCACGTACCGATTAATTGTGTAAAAACCGATTTCACGAAAGCTCTCCAATCTTAATGACACATAAAATCGGCACAAACTTTTTTTCGGTACAACACTAGTTGTCGATGGAAAAAGAATATTATGTAGCCCGTGAAAAAAATACCTATTCGCTGTCTCGCTCGAACCTGTCAACTAGAGATGTAACGGAAAGAGAGGTGAATATGCGTACGTCGCCGGCACACCTAAGTATGGCCGGACATTACTCACTATAGGTAGATATTATAACTACGAGGTTACTGATAACTCCCTTACTTCGCTCGTATGATTTTGACACAAATTGGTGCACAATCAGCTTATTATATCACACAACACATAACACGAAAAAGTAGCACGTTTTTCTTACTTCTTCTCTCCGCATTATTTCCACTTGTAATCTTTTGTGATACTCTTCGCACTCGTCCTTATATTTCTCCATTTCTTCCTTAGTTTGACGCATTTTCTTCTTCAGAACGTCCAAAATGGTACCTTGCTGCATGTTTGTCGTCATTTTGATTCACTTTTGTGTTAAGTCGAACGTCTAATAGTTAAAAACTAGAGACACCTTCGCCCTACTCGCGAAAATGCCAACTGACTGTTCCGTTCGTTACTGGCTCTGTATCGCGGAGATAGCTCGGCACGAATGAACACAGCCGGCGAATAAAATGGCCGCCACTAACCCAGCTTATGCGACTTTATCGCCACTTGACTAATGACGTGAACGATTTTGCGACGATTTTTTTAAAAGATAACGAGTAAGACACGATAAAAACGAATTGATTCACAACAATATTAAATTTCAACACAATCACACATTATCTCCTTTAGGGCTATTGGCAGCGAGAGACCCGAATAGCAAACGTCACACGCCGAACGTGCAGCACGCACTAGCTCCACCTGTTACTGGCACGGCAAAGTTACATCCTGTGGGGTCAACAGAGCTTTGAAAGAAAACCCAAAATATGGGATGGGTGATACGGTTCAACGACCACAAATAATACAAAACTACGGAAGTTACACACAAATAGTGATCCATTAACAATTACTCTGTATCATTGATGGGAACAGTTATTATATACAACACATATATCTATTAAATGAACAAAATAAAAAACAATAAACGATTATAACTGCATAATTATTTACACAATGTACAATTTCTTACAAATACTTTATATAGATCACAATATCATCCATATTAAACAGATTTAGTTTTGAGGTTATTGCAAATCCCTGGAAGCTATCAATCGTTTTGTGGCTGCTAACGCCATCTATTTAGCACCCAAGTAACTTCAGAAGTAATGTCGTGTCATCGAAGGCAACGCACTACGGTCGGACAGCGAAGGAGCCGCACAAGACAGACAACCAAAAAACGTATGACGCAATTTAGAAAGTATGCGTCTGTTTTATATTCCGTTAAACGCCTTAAGTCATGAAAATTTAATGAATTTGAAGTGTCTGCTCATGAACTTTTTACATACAATATCCGCAACGATGACTATAATAACATTAATCTTCTTAATAATTTGATAGTATTAATTATAATTGTGGTTCTAAAAGCAAAAGCGTGGTTTTTGCTGTTAAAATGTCTACGTCAGACTATTCAACTCGTCGAAGTCGAACATCACAATGCAGAGGATACACTAATTTTATTGACCTCATTGTGGCTTTCAGTTTCACGCTAGTATTATTCAAGCCGTTTCAGCGCAGACGAAATTCCTTTGAAAATAATATTTTATTAAATCACAGTTAGGCGGACTTTTACAACATAATATTATAAGTTTACAAGAAGTCATAAATTAAAAACTTATTTTATACTTTTTTTGTAATATGATGCAAACATTTTATAAAAAAATTATTTCACGGCCAAAAAAAGATAAAACGCATTAAAAGTAGAGTAGGTGATACATACAGCTGCGTAATGTTTGTTCTATTCAGTGAAAGTTTCGAATTTCGAATTGTCGGTGAATTTTAACTGCGTAGGTAATCAGTATGCACGCAGCATCCATGTAACAGACCGGTAATAAAACTCGCATGCTATATCAAATATAGTGTACCATTGGAATTGATATATTTATAACATTTATTAAATTATAATATATTTTTAAAATATTTAGGTGTAGCTTTGAATAAAATATTTTATACAAATAATAAAACGTACGTTACATCGTACGTAGGTAGTGGAGTGCAGTACACTCCCGTTTCACCAATTTCATTAAAGTCCCATGGAATAGGTGGTAAGTCTATTGCCATACATCGGGCACAGATCCAGTCACTACCAGGAATTCTAAATTAGAATAATTCAATAGTACCCGACCCAGGATTTGATCCCAGGACCTCACGATCATCAGTCGCGCTTGCAACCACTCGACCAAAGAGGCAGTCTTACAATTGATTAATACAAGAAATTATATATATTAGATCGATTACAATGCCTAACAATTGCATTGTAACATCTTGTTGTAACAGTATTTTTATCGAATAATCAACTAGGTGCCGTAATTACCAGATATTGTAACAATACATTTCAATATTCATTACAAGTTATGTATACTTTACGCTGTTTCATAATGCGAGAATCCAAGCGTCAATCTTTAGAAAAAAAAAACCTCGTTTTTCGTTTCATTATTTATACCTAACCGGAGTATCCAGTTGTTTGCGCGTCAGGTAAATCTCGAAAAAAAAATGTTAATTTTCTTCGAAGTATAAAATACATCCATAAATTAATAAAATTGATGAGTATTGTGTCGTAGAGATTAGTTATTATTATATCACGCCAGGTCCCTTAGGGGTTAAATTAAATTGTCAAAGACTAAAATAATGGGCAATTTTGAAGGCGTGTTCGGAACTGCAGATACAAGACTGGGAAGATAGGACAATAGCCGAAAGTTGGTGTCACGACTGACTTAGACAGATTTTTAGCAAATATTTCCGTTGTTCATTCTATTTAGCAAACCTGTGTATGGTCGAAAAATATTGTAAGTTTCCCAATACAAAATAACGTATATAATAATCGACCCACTTATTAGTCCAGTGTTGGAATATGGGTCTCCTCTCATATTGAGAGAGTTAAGGCCACAGTCTGCCAGGCTAGCCAAGTGCGGGTTGGCAAACTTCACACGCCTTAAATTTTTTTTTTTATAAATTCTAAGGTGTGCAGGTTTCCTCATGATTTTTTCCTTCACCGTAAGGAAGTGATATTTAAACCTAAAACACACTTATGTAAAGAGGTGCGCGCCGTGGATTTAAACCCAGCACCCCGGGAGTGAGAAGCTGGATTCTTAACCAAGCTATGGCTGAGTTTCCAAACGTTTTTTTATAAACTGTAAATATTAAATACAAAATAAATATAAAGTACTGAAAGGTTAACTCAATGACACATTAAAACGAGGCCCATGTAACTGATTTTGACTGATCATGTTCTGTTCCATGTCCATAGGTATAGTTTTTTAAGCTATCCAATTAAATTCACCTAGTTCTATTGCTCAACGATTTTTTAACTTATAATTATTATACATTTAACGATTATCTAATACGCTTGTTTCTACAATTCACGCCCCTAATTCACTTTATTCTATTAAAAATTAATAATATTCTATTAATAATTCCGTAGAGCTAAAAACAAAGACGATAGTAAGAAGCTGATAGCCAACCTTCACTAGTTGGAGAGGCACTACAAGAAGAA
>DWMG01003705.1:0-11627 GCA_018244855.1 Elbella merops
CGCTGTAATGGTTGGAGTTTTCGACAACAATGTACCTCTAAGGTATGTGAAGTCTGTCAACCCGCATTTGGCCAGCATGGCAGATTTATTTAGGGAATTATATTGTGTCACTGCCAGTTTCATTTTGTTATATACGTATTAATTTACAACGAAATGTAAAACACTTGACTTATGTTTATGAGTTGACTTACTTCATTTAAATTCCAGTTAACGTTTATTAAATGCATAATAAGCAATTAAAAATTGCAATTAATTAAGCAATTAAAAATTATACTTGTATGTCTCTTAACAAAAAACTTATTCGTATTTCGATATTACTTTCAGTGAAAGTACCTACTATGGTAATTGTACCTAAACACGATGAGATTTGCTTCCGTTTTGAACAACAGAAACTCTTTTGTATTTTACCTTCTGTCTCTACTTAGGACGTACATATATGTATGCTTTGATAAAAAATACATGAGAAAATGTCGTCATATATTTTCTACATATAAATTTTTATCTACATAAACTATATAATTTTTTTGACTTTTTGGATCTATATCGATTCATTTACGGAAATATCGAATTGTCAACCGGCTTAGATGGCACACGAGGAGTTCCAATCTATTATCCCCCCCTTTCGAACATGTCTGTCCCTAACTAGGGACTATGGGACTAACTGGAGCTAGATTAAGATCCCCCTTATCAGGAAAACATACTGCCCGAACCCTAAGATTTAAATTTTATGCAAATCCAATGTTTTTCATATGCAACGCTTAGTATTATGACTTTATGTTAAAAATGCTAAATTTTCTGTGTGAATTCCTCTTAAATAACTGTAATCTTAAACATTCACGATCACAAAGTAACTTTCAACGTTCCATCTCTATTAAAAGCAAAAACAAAGCATTTTAATCATGCCTGTCGAACAAAGAACTCGCAAAAAATACAAGAGCACCGTTTTTCAGATGGAGAGAAAAACAATTTTCACCCTCATGGGTGTGGTCTTCATTTACGTCGCACCCTGTAGAGGGATTTTCCTCCAATCGAAAGCGAATGACGTCAATGAGGAGCCAATAGACGCGCTGGGAAATGGCGTGGCAGAGACAAGGATAGCCGCACCCGAGGTTGTTCTGCAGTTGAAATATGAGCAAGGGGAGCTGAATAGGATATATCTGGCTCAGTTTCGCAAGGATCCGCAACCGCCAGCCCCAGCAGTGCCCGCTACGACCGCTCTCTGTGCGGACCTGTGCCACGCAGGTGTTTTTATTTTCTTTTTTTTTTCTTTTTTTTTCTTTTTGTGTTTTTTTTAGTGTAGTGAATTTTTTCTATTCTGTGGTATTAGTCCGAGCAGATTTTGGTAAGTTCTGTTGCGTTTGATTTTCCATTGTTTTTATATGATGCCTATTTGAGATAAATGATGATTTTTGCGTATTAAAATATTTACTCATGATGATTCATATCAATAAAAAATATTTATATAACAACTGTTATATCATCCTACTGCTTATATTTAAAGAGGCAGGCAGAAATATAATTCTTAATTGTTTGATGCTAAAACGGTGATAAAATATTTATGTTTAAAATGCTAATTATACTCGTATCCGAGATAAAGTTTTACTTTAATTTATTATTAAAACTGTAGTGCTACAAAGTAGAAAAGTTTTAGTCTCAACATAAAATGCTGAGTAGAAACGCCAGCGGTGGTTTTCAGCATAATATATGGTGATAAATGCGAAAAATATTAGGTATCTCTCTGCCTATATATTTTTAAAATCACGAGTTATTAATTCACAGCTCAATTAAATTCGTTTTTTTTCTGTGCAAATTATTGTTAAAGGCTTAGAGCATACCTATAACAGTAGATTCTTACTTATCTGCCATCATCAATTATCATTGTCTACCACCAGACTATATATTTTTTTAAGTTAACGATTATTCCTTTACATTCCATAGATAACACTGATATATGTAGGTAACTGTATGACAAAATGTAATACGGTCGAGCTTAAGACTGTAATGTACATCAATGGAAATTTCTATTAAAAAAAAACAACAAATAGAAAATGAAATCAATACTCAAATATAATAAAACTTTTTTTCTTTTTTTGTACGTCAAAATTAAATAGACGAGCATTTATGGAACATTAAATATATTTAGGTACACCTAATTTTATGATAACTTCTAACTCACAAGCTAAATGACGTGGAAATTTAAGTTTTAATTCACAATAGATGAATAACTGACTCGTTTCTGAAACGATATCTTCTATCATCTTAATCGGTAGACTAAATTAACTAAAATGTATGTTAAATACTATTACCGATTGCTCCATCGCTAAAAAATAAATTATTTTTTGCGTATTTCCGCCATCAGGTCTTGGTGGAGATGTGTGCGGTACTACGTGCACGGACATGATGCCGGTGGGCCTGGCGACCGCATTGCGCAACCCGAACATTTCCACCACTAGGTATGGAGAGCCCAGAATGCATGTATGTTCAGCTCTGTGCGCCAACCGCCTGGGTAAGTATCCTAACAGGAATTTACATTAACCTTGCAGCCACGAAACCACTTTCAAAAATTACCACGAAATAGAATCAGTTTAGACTTTTGTCTTGCAGTGTTTAAGGTCGCGTTTTTGATAACATTGTCATAGATCATTTGATGGATGTGTACTTGACGTTAATTTAATACTACAATAATTTTAATTCGATCTCAAAAAACGGGCGCCATTAATCTAACTTCAGATATACGATCTCATATGCAAACAGATAATAGATTTTTCTGCCATCAGGCAAACCGCTTTGCAACTGCACTGAAAATGAAAAGGAGGCTTTCAGCGCTATTCAATGGGATGGAATCTGCACTGTATTCTGTTTAGGCGACGGATATGTTCTTGGAGGTAAATCGAGCGTTGTAGATCCTTATTATTAGTCCTATCCTAATATAAACTATCCTATATACTAATATAAACTATTTGTCTCCTTTCTAGCTTCCATACAAAGCAAATTAATTAAAATATAATCACTACGTGCGTACAGTATGCTTATATTTTCTTAATTTTTTTTATATGAACAGGATGTCCGCCCTGCAAAGAAGTGTCACAAACTTCAACGCCAATCCACATCGCTGAATTACGAATGCTTAACACTGCCGACGGATGGGTCTCCTGGTGCAACGTCCAGTGCCGCCAGGGGCAGGGCGGCGCTGCCTGTAACTGCGATAGAGCACCGTTTCAATAAACAAGTAGATTGAAAATACCGAATAGACCACACAAAATCCCCAAGAATTCTTTCTCTTGAATTTTCTTTTTAAATTCTTTTATATATAGGTACTTCTTCAAAAATAGAAGAAATTTCAGAAAGGAATATTAACAGTTTAAATATAAAACACAAATTTTTAAACAGTAGCTCGATAGATGGTAGAAAAATAGCAATGTTCCAATGTTCGTATTATATTGCGTAAATTTAAATGTTTATACATTTCAAATTTTGCTTGCATATTATCAATTTTAGGTAAAATATTTTCAGAAATATTTTAGCAGTTTTATTTGTGAAAAAGAAAATAGTCACAAAAATTCCAATTAAAATATAACAATTCGACAAAGATCTATCCCCCAAAGATGGCTGCTTTGATTGTTAAACACATGTTACATTGTTTCGTATCTCTTTGAAATGTTTATAGTTATTTCAAAAGTTACATGACCAGAATTATTTTTTATTTTATTTCAAGGTAAGTAACAATCAACTGTATCTATTAATTTTTCACATGAATGATTTATTTTGCAAGTGCCAAGGATATCTATAGTATGTCGATGTATATAAGGTTAAAGTACATGGCTTAGTACTAGAACTAGAGTTTAACATAATTTGTATCTGTACACATACATAATCTGTAAGGTAAGTATTATATGTAAATATAATAAAAAGCGAATGTTGAATGACAATAACGAAGTAGCTTAGAAAATTCTTAGAATGTTACGAAAAATTGGGTTAATATTCATATTTTTTTGTTGTGTATTCTTTATTCAATCCATTAAAATTTATTTACATTTATTTTTTTATTTTATTTTCTCCTTTTTTTACACCTACCAGTCAATTAATTGTCATTTCGAAATTCGATTGTTTGGTTTGAAAGAGTTTTGTTACATAGATGATTCTCTTTTTAACCAAATTAATCAGTTGAAAAGTGACGCATTTATTTCGACTCCCTAAATTTTCAATTTTAAATATTGACAGTAGATTTTGTAGCGACCTAAATAGAAGTAATGTGAATTTCAAGGTTTTTCGTAAATTGTGTAAATACGTAGTTTACTAATTAGCTATATAATGAACCGTACACAGTTTGCGTTTGTGTTATGAGGTAGGTACTTACTTACGTTAAACTTCGCTTCGGTCAGTGTGCGACTTGGATCCATTTCCACAAACATTTAACTGATGGCAGGAGCAAGAACGTACCGTCAACGATATCGAATCGACACTAGTAGACCTCTACTATTTCTGTACTCCTTTAAGGACTACACACCTTGCCATCCATCCAACTACTGTAAAGCGCTAACTCCTGACACTCCATTATTTAACCACGAGAAATCTCCTTGTTCCTTGTGTCGTACCAAAATTAATAAACACAGGGCTATGAAACGGATAGACAGAACATACAGTAAATTGCCTAATATTTCTTATATTGAATGCTTGCTTTATGTCACGACGGATCAGTTCTGATTCTTATGATAAGCTCGTATCCTGTAAAGGAATTTGATTACTGCTGTATATAAAAAGATCGTAGCCGTGATCGAACGCTTACCTTGCAAGTTAAATTCGGCCGCACGAGGCATGTCATTTCGATTGGTGATCGGTAATGGTAAAAATCCACGAATATTTCCGTATTTCAGAAGACACCACTATAATATGATTGATACTGTAGCATAACTATCATTAAACCTCATCAGAGGCCTTCAATGTAGTTTAAACATCTGACAGAATGACTGGCTAATAACTCGTGTCTCCACTAAGCATTGAAGAAACCTTATGGAATACGCTCAATGCTTTCCACGAATGATGGCGCGACTTGTGTTTAAAAATGACACATATAAAATGACTGCAATTGTTCAAAGCGATACATCTAATCGAGAAATACCGAGAAGGGTAAGGATTCATATAGGAACCACCAGATACAGTTAAATGTATCATTTTTGGAGGTTTAAGTACTTCCACCTGCAATCATTTATAAACATAGGCAATTTGTAATTATTCCTCATTTTTCATTGACCCGTAACTAAATAAATACTTCGGAAACTTTCAGTGTCTTGAAATGCAATTTATTGGTAAATCTTAATCTAAGTAAATAGTCAATACGAATCTAGAACCTAAAAGATTGTTTGAAATATTTTTATCGATTTCCATCGATGAGATTTCCATTTCTTAATTTTGTCTAAAGTCGGATTTAGAATTGAATACACTATAATACAATACTGACTTTTCAATGTATAACAACGTGGAACAAAAAAAATGTTGCATCATTTCTATACAATTCTATTGTCGTGATGTAGCCGCCTATGACACTGTGGTAATTATTGAGTCATTGGTCTTACGAATCAAACTATATTAAGCCTGCGGTTCCGCAGGCGCCTCATAGATATTAGCCCTGTGTGTTGTCATCAACTCATGTTGTCATGACCTCTCACAAGGACAAGGTTAAAAACTGTAAGAAGTGAAACGCGAGCAGTTTTCTCGCGATATCTGTCTTTACTATTAAAGTCAGTAACATTTACTTCACGTTTACAACTCAAATACCTTCACTAAACTACTGCGTGCTAGGGTAGAGCTTCATGAGTGTGCAAGAGGCTAAAATCTAAATTACTTCCTGGAATAGTAACACAGCATTGCTATTTATAGTTCAATTGCTCATAATAGGTCCGTTGAGGTCGCATTCCGATCTAGTGGTAAATTAATAGAAAATGTACATTTGTCATTTTATTTTTTTTTGTATATATGATTAGTAATTGAACCTAGCAACTAAAATGGTACCACGATGGCTTAAAGAATTTACAACATGCAAAATTTTTAATTTTTATACATTCAATTCTTCAGCTTAATTCTTAGCTACAGTCACAAGTTACATAATGACGTGTGAGAAAATGTGAATCTGTAATTGGCTGTAGGACAGTATGTATAATTTTATAATTTTGTCAAAACCCTTGGGATTCTGTAGATAAAATAAAATCTGCATACAGTGTACATTATGTAATCAACTGATTATCAAATCATGATCTCTCTCAAAAGTAGCCATGTGAGTACCATCACACACACGTTAGATTGATATACTCGCGGCAAAATAATACAGGTCAATGATTAAAGTCCCTGTAACTTGCAAATTAACAGTGCATGACACTATCTTTATATTATAGAGAATTTTAATATAATATGAAATAAAACGTTAAATGATCTACAACGTATGTAATTTTAAAAAGTTAAAATTTTAAAACCTCGATTTTGGAAGAACATTAAATTAACGATTGTTTTACTTTGGATCGTTTTTTACTTTTAATTTGTCAAATTAAAATGATAAAACATGGTCATTGTCTACCGAATAAGTATATGTCGCTAACACGAAAAATTCTATACGGGTTGTCCCTACGTTAGAAGGATGTCGAAGTAAAGCGATAAAAAAACCCTGTCATTTTCAACAGCACAAAGAATCGTTTAACATTTCCGAGAAACTAGGCAGAACATAAGAAAACCGGGATCTGACAGACCAAGATCTAGGTACTACGGCTCAAGAAGAACGATTTATTGTTACGACCACGCTCCGAAATCCTCCTCTTCATGATATACTCACGATAGTTAAAGTAACAACCGGAGACCCCTTGAGACGGGGTAAGCAAGCTGATTGTGACACAGTGGCACCTTGAAGCTAATTTGATTCATAAATGGTCAGACTTGAAAGGGAACACCGGCTAGCAAGATTACGTACCACCGCCGAAGACGCACAATGTGGCAAAGAATCTGGAAACGTAGTTTTTCTGACCAATCCAGACCTACAAGTATGTTGATGCCCATGACGGGGGGTGAAGAGGCTAACGAACGTCAGGGAAAAATTGTATTCCAGCTTGCTTTGAGGCAAAAGTGCCATTCGGCAGTGGATGTAAGGGAATCGGGAAGCGAGAATCTCTTCAGATGGTCACACAGATTTACTGATGATAAAAAATAGTAGTGCAAAATGTGTAAGAATTTCTTAATGAACATGTTATATTCATATATAATTAATATGGACAGAAATTTAATAGTCGTGCATGCCAAGCCGCACCCTTACAGCACAAATTGTAAACGAGTATTTTCAGGACGTTGACATCTAACACATAAACTGGCCCGCTAAAATCCCGGTCCTGAATCCTAAACACACGTAGAACGGGCTTGAGAGATGTATAAGATATTATAGCGTGGTCTCAGCTACACTTCGATAACTGATACATGTGCCAGTGGAAGAATGAACCAATATCCCACAACATCGTATAAAAAACTTAATAAACAGCATGCCAAAACATCTGACAGCTGTGAGAAGAGCCCGTGCAGACCATACAAAGTATTGTTTTTCTTTTAAAGTTCGTTTTTGTTTTGTATTCAAGGTACCGACCATTATTTATCCAATATGAACATTAAAGATATTTTGTGCTTTATTTACAACATTAATATCAGTTTACTTTGTCCGCGAATGTAGTTAACCCTTTATTGCTTACAACACAATCGGTATTACAAATATTACAATATACACAAACCGAATATCTGATAAGCAATGCGTGGCGTCGCAAAAAAAGCGATTTCATTCAAGCATTGCATTTGACACGTTACTCGGTCTTTAAACTTTAACTTACGTAAAACCGTAAAAGTAACTTTCTTATCTTCATTGAAACTCACATACATTTTGTATATACAAGGGTAATTATAGTGAGTAGTATCTGTGTGGTGTATGAGGCTATATAGGTTATTAATAATATGTAAGTTTTCTGAATTAAGAATTATAATTTTTAGGTATTTGTGTATGTATGACGTCTATAAATAATTTTACACATATATAAAATTATATAGATAAGTATTTTATTTAAATGATAGCTGCCTGTACATTAAACTACTTTACATAATATATTTATAATTTGCTAACATAATTTACGGCTCATCGCAATTAGAATTTTTTTTAATGTAATAATAATTATTATTTAAAATGGTGTAAGTAGGTACGTACACGTAAATACGTATATTTTCAATGTAAGTAAATATTTCTTGAAGGACATTCATTGTTCATCATTCATAGTATCACAAATACCTTTTTAGAAAAACAAAAAAAAAGTAACATCACGCCTGTAATCCCCGAAGGGGTAGGCAGAGGAGTGTAGTGCAACCGGGATATGTACAGGCAGCTTAAAATGAAACAACAATGACAGCAATTTTCATTATTTGAAAAGCCTCTGAAGTCATATTTAAAATAATTGTAATTTTTATTTTTTAAGAACAAAAAGTTGAAATACAAGAAAAATCGCATTTCCTACTGCAATACTGGTTTATTTTTCAACATTTTTTTTCTCATCGCACTAATGATAATGTACCGGGTACATTACCATTAGTGCGATGAGATATAAAATCTCACTCACATTTAAGTTTGGTTAGGTTATTCTACTTTGCCGAATGCTTGAATGCTTTGAATAAATAACGGAATAGTTATCAAAGCCAAGTCAAACAATATTTAACTTTACATGAAATCCAGATGAAAAAATTCGGCGGAAATCTTTTAGATCGTCCTCCACACCCAATGCTCATGCTTTAAGAATCAAACAATTTAGTATAGTTACAAACATTCTGGTGTGATCCCTGTTTATAATTAAAGAGAAAATATGAGAGTTGCTGAACATTGCTAGTTTCATACAATTACTTATATTTATAATTAGTATCTAGTCAACCAAGAATGATCGCAGCAAACAATATCACAAATGTCTTCCATAAATGTTAAGGATTTGTAAAATAAATTTAGATATAACTAAACAGTAGAGTACTTTTAGACAAATATATATTAAATATTTACTTACTTAGATTAAACGATAGAAAATAATTAATGTACTTTATCATTATGTATAAACATTATACATTACGAGTGTATGTAAGATATCGATCAATCGTCTCAAACACTGTACCCTGTCAGTGTTATCGTTGTTTAAAATCTTAGACCTACGTAGTGAAAACTTAAAGCAAAAATATTACTCTTAGGGCTGATGTTGATAACCCTCTAGTCTGCGATGCACCCAGGTCATAATTGTAAAAAACCTATTCTAACCACATATCAGATATTCAACCTAATTGTACCCATGATTATATCAGTAGTGTATCCCTCGCTTTACACGTGCAAAATGTTATATGCAGTAGATACTCTTACAGCAGAGTACCTACTCATAGAAAACAGTTTGCACGTAGCTCATGTAGTATTTTATAATATTTATTATTATTATCTAATAATGCTGCACGATCATATTAAATACAATGTAGCCAACTCTATTAATGTATTTTAAATAATTCATTGTAATCAGACCTATTTCGGTCATGGCGACTGCCTATCTCCGATTTCATCGGTGCGTTCTCATGTGGGTTATATAGCTTATATTCTTCGCAAGCCTCCTTGCATACTGCGGATATTTTTACCGTTACATACATATATATATAAACATTTATTTTACGCGAAGTACCTGTCAACATAGTTTATAAGAGCCCACTGTAGTTTTATATTCATCGTTATGTTAGCGTTAGTCTGCCAACCCGCACTTGGCCAGCGCGGCAGACTATGGCCTTAACCCTATCAATATGAAAGGAAACCCATATTCCAACAGTGGAATTATAACGGGTCGATTAATTATTATTATTATTATATTATATCTAAGCGTTTATCATTTGATTTGATGTAAGTACATATATCAAAAATATTTCATAGAATCGGAAGAAAAAGGTAATTCCCTTCGATTTCATTTTGAATGGTATGATTCCATGAACCTAAAGGCTCGAAGACATAAATACAGTTAGAAACTCAAACTTTTAAATATTAAGGCAGCTTCTAATAAATACCTATATAGGTATCTACTTATTGTAGGTACTAGTCAATACTTAAATTGAATTGATTAAATTTATTCAATATTAATTTAAAATAAGGTAGCTTACTAGGTAAGTACGTGATGTTAATCATTTGTATCGTTGTTGTCTACTTATTAAAAATGTTATTTTGTTAATTAAATTTAGATAATTAGCAAGTATAATGCGCGCTGTACGTACGCAAAATGTAACTAGAACGCACAATTCTCTTTACAACTAAGTACAAGTATATTTAAACTGTTCTTAATAAATCATATAAGAATAGTAAAATTATTATAGTTATAATTAGATTTAAATATATCTTATTCATGTCGTTGTTTTGTAAATGTTGTCGTTTATGTTTGTATTCCATTTCTACATAAAAGGATATGTTTATTTGATTCTTAGAAGTTGAAATGCTATATAAAAACTTATTTCGTATAAAACCTTATAAAGTTTTTTCTGTAAAGTGTATCACACAAAATGCGTTATCATTCTAAGCCATCAAGTGACAGAAAAAAGTATTAATTTGATTAAATTGTCATATTTTTCTAACTGTCTAGTTTTGTCATCATTACTCAGTTCAATACATTTAAATCGGATCAACCTATAAGACGTTGTGTATTAATTTTTAAAACTATTTAAACTGTTAAACATTTTCTAATGCTGTTTTCATTCATAAACACGAATAAATCCGCCTTTAAATTCTTCTCAAGGATAATCTTATTTAACGAATATCAACTGTAGGTTGCTTACATCTTTATTATAACATATTTTACTATATAATAAGAAAACTATAGTGTAAATAATTTCCACTTGGTGAAGTTTCCTGTGTAAAATATAATGCTCTGCGTGTGTTAGCAATCATCGTAAATAAAATTTTAATAGTAAGTAAATTAGACATGTTACTAATAGTAAGTAAATTAGACATGTATATCTACGATCAGAATATGAGGAGTTCTACTTAGAGGAGGTAGTTGACTGAGTTGCGTTATGTAGCTTTTCAATTAGAATTACCTTTACGTGTAGGTATATATTCACGCTTACAATACCATAAAAAATGGGATATGTTTGTCAATATACCGTAGTCCTGGTCATTTGTATTATTTAGTATAAAAGTATAATGTTTACTTTATTCGAAACCGCTTTTGTGTGAAGCAGGTAACATATTAATGTAATTTATTAATTTACTTATTTATCAAATATTATTTTAACATTTTGTGAGATATTATCGAAACGCCATCAGTGGGGGATAATCAAATATTATTCAGCATGAAACATAGTTTTTAAAAAACTTAATTTATTCCGTAACTCGTCTAAAGCTAGTACTTTTCAAGATATATATGTAAATAATAATTTTCAGAATGCATTGATGGCAGTCATAGTTATAATTTATTCAAGAAATATTTAATTTCAAAATGTATGTATTGTTTGCTTATAAGGATAATATTATTATGTAGAACATTTTTTCTTGTTAAATTTCAATACTCTATGATAGAAAAATTGTTCATATACCTATTATTAGACTTCATGCAAACATT
>DWMG01003706.1:0-11627 GCA_018244855.1 Elbella merops
AAAAACAGCAAAAAGATTGAAAATATTATTTGCTTACAAAATTTCTTTGGAAACAATGTTATGCGTTTCTTTGTCTGCAGTTAAGCCCAGCTCTCTATGGCTAACTCAGATATCACTAAACGCGTAATGCTTACAAAAAAATGTTGTCTTTTATGCTTTACAAAAATCGAAATATTTCTTCCGCCGATAAGGGCAGTCTAGGCATGTCTAAGAAGTACAACTTTGAAGACTTAATTGAAATGTATCCAGTAGTAATTTCGCGACGGCGCACAATAACAGGCCCCTATTATTTTATTTACATAGATGAATTGTTAGCAACGATGTAACTATTTAATATACAGCTTACATGTAACGCCTAACGCTTCCAAGTTTAGATTTATTTTCAAATATAACACTTAATAGAAAACTGATGAAAAATCTTTTTTTCACGCAAATATTCATTATTTGTATGTATCTACAAGGAATGAATATTTATGTACAAAAATAAAATATACAATGTTGCAGAGTTTTTCTCATCCGTTAACTATTTCAAACATGCATCCAATTAATTAACGTATTATTTGTTAGTTGCTTCGGATTTCTCGAGAGTTTCCAACAAACTATCTACAAACTTAATGCACATGATTCCACTTTAAAGTTTCGTAGTAGATTAAATTGCAATGAAATAGTTTTACAAAGAGTATTTTCGAGATCAAGGTCGTAATGTAAACCATCTACTAAACCTTTTATGTTGAGACTTCAGTTCTTCTATATTTTAGGGAATTTTTCGTTCCATCACTTGGTATTATCTATGTATTCATCTGCGGGAAAATGCAGGGTACAATGGCAAGAAATGGCCCTCATTGGGGGGGACCTATGTCCAACAGTGCACTGAAATAGGCTGATTATGATAATGAATGGCAAGAAACTATTATAGTCAGTTCAGCACTACTTTAATTTGTAAAAATCAACATGTACCAACTAATAAAATTAAGAAATAATTACTAACTATCACGGATTAACCTGTAATAGGACCTTTTAATTTGGAACCTGAAATGAATGGAAAGTAATAATGTATTGTGTTTGTAGTTAATATCGATGTTCCCGGGGAAGATAGCCGCCGATAGCTCCGACAGCCGCACTGCGTCGAGACAGGGATTAATATTAATGTGGAAACTTTAATGCAGTTACTGCAGGGAGCCGCTCCGCGTTATGTGCACCTCGACTACTGTCGCTTCGCAGGACTTGTAATATAGGTACACTTGTTTCGTTTTTCATTGTCACAGAAAATATTTTTCAATTCCTCAAATTTCAGCAATTTATAACCCAAACATGCCGATAAAAGTCCAATGTTTCGCTCGACGTGGTTTTCTAAAATATTTTATTTTACAAAATATTTGGTACCTTGATATGCATGCTTATTTTAAATAATAATCATACATGACGTAAGTTACAGAAACAGAGGAAATAACTGTTACAATAGTAATTTGAAGATATGTACTTATATTATTGTAGGGAAACCCCTTCACAGTGAGACTTTTCTCAGTAACTACAGTGACGACCAGCGCTAAAAAGCTTTAAATATGTTTAATGTATATATTATCGCTGCTCTAACTCGTAATAAATTTTTTCAATTATTTACAAAGGAACAGACAAACTCGGGTCACATTCGTTGGGTATGGAAGGCAGAGAAGATGACTTATTTTTCGTAGAGGCGTGTGCGACGGACGACATGTAAAAAACGAGAAACGAACGTTCGGTATGGCATCCGCGGAAACCGAATACGGTGCGGTAATGGCGACATAATGAGGTGCGCTGAGAGGTGAGCGCTCCTCGAAATAAACCTCTAAACTTAGCCGGCGAGCGGCGACTCCTGCACATCTACACTTTACGGCTGAAACGTTTGATTTATTATTTACGATGCCCGCTGCACTACGAATTCTTTTCCCGTACTGCGTGCGTCAGTTACAATTAACGTTCGGATGGACGCCTATTTAAGTGCGGACTGTTTTAGTGCACCATTACTTAACTTAGTAATTTAGGTAGGAACTATTAAACTCAACAATGTTTTACAAATTAACTGTTTCTTTCAGCGTATTTACTGCTTGTTTTTATAGTGTGTGAGATAGGGAAAAGTCAATCAAAATACTCGTACGCAATGCATTAGCATGAGCCAAGTTAACAACAATAATAATGAATAAAGTTAAGCAAAGCATTGGGTACGTTTTAACAAAAACTTATATGTAACCTTCATGAGGACAATGGTGTGTTATTGTAGCCAAACGCCAAAGTACGGCGAGCCCGTTGTTTGGCGGCGGCCCGATAAGTAATACATTTAAATTCCGAAGCTGCTCGCGGCAGTCTGGACGCGCCTCACGACTGCACCGCAGCGAGCGCGGCGGGCGCAGCGACTTGTTACAATTGAATTATACAGTATTATATTTGTTCATCCCATTATCTCACCTCTAATATAATGCGTCACGGAGTCGTGGGACAGGCTCATTATTTGACTATGTGAACAAAACTTGGCATGTTTACAGTTGCCACAGTTAAGTCGCGGTTAATGTCCTTTTTAACCTCATAACTGTCAAGTATCCTGTACGAGCTGTCATTGACACTTATCTCCGCGAGCGGTATTTTGAACAAAAAGAATACGTATTATAATATTAAAATGTAACAGTGTAAATTATGATTGTTGCACGAAGATGTCGGGTCTGTGAAAATTGAGATATTTGGCACTCGGAACCCTTTGTCCAACCGGTAAGGGAGTTGGTGTAACAATACAAAAATAATTACCGTTTGAAAGATGCACAGATCTACACATTTAACTTATATTGCGAACATGCACTTGTTTTCATAACTTGGTTAATTTAAAACTGAAATGGTACTGCTTCAGTTCTTGTTTTTATTACATTTAATCACTTGCAGTATCGATTATGAATGCCTTATTATTGTTGCCCAGTAATGGCAGCGTCTAGACGTGCGTAGACGTGGCGGGAACACGACGGCGGGGCTCGCAGATCGAAACTTGGCTCGTGGCTAATTTCCACTCGTTACACATTTCCTTTTTACCGAGTTTGTAACAAACATCAATTCGAAATCGTAGTTATTACTTTAATGAGTTAAGAAATCGTTACTTATGAATATATTTTCGAGGTTTTGAATACGATTAAAAAACTTACCGTTTCCTCCGCTGCGTTTTTGTAATCAATGCAACTTCATTTCCTGTAAAGAAAAAATACGATATTGATAAATTAAAAAAACATGAGAAGGAACAAGAAATAACTTTACGTTATTGAAACTTGTTAACACTGCATAAAGTAGCTGTACGATAGATTTTATTCGACATTATTTTAAATATTTTAATGGGTGGTTTTAAAACAGGAGTCGGCCGCAACCTCGCTGCAAACGGTGGAGCTGATGATGAAGGACGTCGTACAGGTCCGAAACTAGTCGTGCTATTCCTAAAAACGTACGTGAGTTAAGCCGGTACATACGAGTACCTATATAGTTATATAACCAGAAATCAAGCTTTTTTATGTATTCAAATTTTTTTAAATAACTATGTAACACAATATCACACCTGTATTTTTCCGAAGAGGTAGGCAGAGGAGTTTAGTATACATACTTTCACATTTCACCAAATACGTTTACGTCCCTGTATGAAATAGGTGGTGAGCCTATTGCAATGCACGGGCACAAATTCAGTCTCCAAGCTACTTAAAAATCCAGTCTCTGAGCTACTAAAACTAATTTCAAGTTAGGAAAACCAACAGTGCCCAATCTGGGACTCGAACCCAGTACCTCTTGTTCAGCAGTCGCGTATGCATTCACTGGAACATTGAAGTAGTCATTTTGTATTTTTTCTCACTTAACTACAAAAATGGCGTTTCGTAATAGTAGGTACTCTACAACAGATTTATAAAAATATAAACAGATACCCAAAACAAGTATTTTATATCTAAATGGGCCACGCTTGAACATTTGAGAATACCATAAAAGCATGTACATCAAACCATCGCCGGACCGTTCAGACAATCATAACACACATTAATTTTAGAGAAAAACAGGCAAGTGGCCGCAGTTTTCGTCCATAAAAAAGAACGCAGTGTGAGTTCGCGGTATTTTAGTTCGACGGCAGCCATCTTTGATCTCAGCGCATCCGTGTTGATTGATATCGTGCATCAACATACGGCCGCGGCAGGGCTGCCTCATCGCTGGAAATGTTTTGTCTATGGGTAACATATCACGGACGTTTTTGCATTGACTCATTGGTTTTGATCATTTGTTCCTATACCATTTTCTGTTATAATTTTTTTGTAATCGGTTTAAACTTTTAAGCTTTTTAAAAAATATATATATTATAACACCGTGACATAAATATTTATCTCAAAAAACACAGATAATAATTAAAATCAGGCAAAATTCCTTGGCAATACCTATATCTTTCGCGAAACATTTAATGTTAGGAAACTATCAAAGGTTGGTTGAAAAATTGGTAGTAGCCCTGATAGCGCCACTTCTCGTCACGGGCGCACATCATTAGCTCTATAAATGTCAGAAGTTTTAACTGGAGATTTTTGTTTATCGGTTACCAACACTCGGTTATGGTGTACAGCGCGGCTTAAAGGTTGCTCCGAACTCATTCAGTCCAATAATAAATGAATGGTTCGGAGAGTAAACAACACTTCAATACTGCCATCCATCAAAGCTGCGTTCGGTATTTTCTATTTCGGAATTTCATAACGTTTATGGAAGATAGGCATGAATAGCCATTTAAGGCACAGTATCGGTGTATACGTTTAAAATTTAAAGTAAAATACCAACGTTAGCCCTGTTCATAGTTGCCCGTCGTTCAAATTTTCAGTTTTACACGTATAATTTGTGCAGTTAAGTTAGTTTACCTATAAAAAAAACTGTGTCCATCACTGTACCAAAGGGATATCGCCCACGACCACTTTTGGCATCGATACAGTAACGCGTTTCGTGAACGCGAATTACAGGAGTAGGCAGTGTCTGGCTGCCTCCTGGGTGAATTAAATGCTAGTTCTTAATACGGGACACATTACGTGCTATCTACATCGATTTTTCAAGTCTAATTGTTTCAATATTTTACGAGTATTACAGTTTTAGTGTCTCGTGTTCCAACACTAGTTAGGAACTGTTCAGACATCTCTGTTTGGCCAAGTGTTACATCCGCTCTTGACACGAACCATGACGCACTTGAAACAAATAATTCAACAATAAGCAAATTAATTACAAGTTGATATCCATACAAATTATTTCCATGAAAAATATCGAAACGCTGAAAAACAAATGAGCACTTGTGTTTAAGTAAATAACAAGGACAAATTCTTATTGTATTCGTAATTTATTGCTTTTTAGTGCGCAATATCCATTATTTTAAAGAAATGTCAAGGCTGCTAAGTGTTTATATTTTATATAGGTCCAAGAGCCTGTGAACGCCAGACCTACGTTATTTTATAAAAGCTGAAAGTGTCTAAGCGCATGCTGCCAGCACAGGTAAGGACTGTTGTCTGGCCAGGAGTTGTAACTGGCGAAACTGTCTGGCTACTGAGGAAAGATCTTGTAATAGTTGCATCTTTTAATCTTGCCTTGTATAATTAATCCCTTGATGAAATACTGGTAATTTGAAAAATACAGTGAAGTCCGCGATGGTCTCATTCAGATATAATAAAAACACATATGTATATGATAAAAATGCTAATCGTCTTAATGCCCAGTGGTCTATTATCCTCCAGGTTTCCTAGCGGTAAGATTTCTTTAAGATTTCTCGAAACCCAAACATCATAAAAAATTTGCATGGTCGTATCTGAAAATTAGACACTTGGAGCTACAATTGCTTTTTTTTTGCTATACGATCATTTTCCTCGGTGTGACAGCTCGTTGAAAAATTACTCAAAAAAATTTGATTTTTTTTCTATAACCCTTAATTTTTGTAACTAGTGTATAAATAAACTTCCTAACTGTCACTTTGTTCATTTTTGCAAACATTAACTTGTGCATTAATGGAGCGAAATTATAGTTAACAGATCTGATGACAGTTTTAGACTTAAAAGGCAGTGTGTCACAGTACTCAGTTGGTTAGTTTCATAGTTTTTGAAGACCTCTCGTCCTGAGTGCCCCAGTCGCCCTGCGCTGCCCGCGAGCCGTTTTCATTACAATGACGCAATAGGTGCGGGCGCTCCCCGCACACCGCGCCGCGCCGTCTGCCGCGCCTCACTCGTGACGAGTGCTGTGCTCTCGACAATTTATTAGCGCCACTACGGAATGTTCAGTCAGGCGTCAGTACTCCATTAACTGGAGATTCCATTTACTTCCATCTACTGCATGTTTCATCTACTGTTTTCTAACTGAAGCAAATAGTAACAGCCTTCATCATCATCATCATCATCGAATTTATAGTTATACTGTTAGAATCCTCTCTGACAGAGAACAGTTAAGGCGATAGTTTCTAACGCTGTCCAAATGCTGGTACAGTGATAGTCTGGTCGTCTGCAATTCTGCAAGTCTGCGATGAGCAATTAAAATTTGAATACCACTTCCTGTAACGGTGTAGATAATCGTCGTTAGGGCACCTGTACACCTTAGCGTTCTACATACTGTATTCTAAAGCCTACAACCCGCACTTAGCCAGCATGGCAGACTATAGGCTTAACCCTCTTCAATCTAAGACAAAACGAGTGTCCAGCATTGAAATGATAAAATTGTTGACGAAGATGATGAACTGTATTTGTTTATACGTTATATATAAGTCTTAATGTTCCAAAACAAGTTCGTAAACCCTTTGACGAATGAGTCGAAGAATGGTGACGTCACTGCGTGGTACACTTAACACTAATGACTTAATTACTCATTACCTAACGGAAGTCTACGGATAAGTTTGGTTTACAATGGTGATTGTTCCGAAGAACTATTCGAACTGGTGCCAGTATCACCCTTCTTCCATCGAACAACTCGCCCATGATTGAGGTTTCATCTACATCAACTGGACTTATGGCGGTATTCCACAGTTCGGTTCTCACGATCGTTTTTGCCGCGAACTTGCAAAATGTGGAATGAGCTTCCATCCGAGGTTTTTCCGGAGCATTGTCGCATGAGGTTCTTCAAGAAAAGCGCAAACAGAGGTTTTCTTCAAAGACGGCATAGCATTGGCCACTCCTCGGGTGTTGCAAAATGCAATTACAATTGCAAATGTCCGTAGGCGGCGGTGATCACTTACAAGCAGGTGGCCCGTCTGCCTATTTGCTAGGCTAAATAAAAAAAAATATGACATAGATCAGCAACTAGTTAAAGTAAGCTGAACAACTGATCAAATGTTATTGTATATGACGTTGACAAGGAAAACTATTTTATATCGATACAGGTGTCATACGCATGCACAATGTAGTCTAAGCATTAACTTCATCGTCTCCCCTTCACATTATTAAACCATTCATAATCCTTTGCGCATGAACATTAAATAGCCAGCATCAACAATGGCCACGCGTCCGTCTATCGCCCCTCAATAATCGAAAGGGCGTCGTTATTAGAACCGGGTACACAATCCTCAGCCCCTTGGCTCAGAGCCCATCTCCCCGTGTCTCGATATCGCTAACGGGACTCTGTCACGCGCGTGCTGACATCATACTCGTACCTTGTCCTAGTGACGCGTCGGCTAAGCTCCTATTAAGTTATTAACCGATGCCATTTTACTGAACAACAATTAAGTAGTCAGTCGTATTTATGCACATAAACAAATGTATATGAGTGGCATTTATTTATTTTATCTACTACACATCGTCTGTGATGTCGCTGCTACTCTAGCCTTTGCAGTGTCCATTTTTGACAAACTTCTACCAAACATATTTGTTAAATGTAAGGAGGTTATATTAAGTTAGTGCTTGCAACATAGCACTTAGCGAATTCCAACTTCGTGCAGGAAGAGTTGCCGGATTGTTTTATTTCAGCAAAGTGAATGATGCGATCTACGGAAATATTTGCTCAGAACAAGTCCGCCGGAGTTCTAATGAGCAGCGGCCTAATGGTCTCCAGACACGAGCGCTCGTAGGAACACGAGTAGTAACTTGTGTTACTCCGTCAAGCACTCTCGCTGCGTTTTTATTTAAGCTTTTATTCAGTCATTCCCTTTGTTACTGTTATATGGTTAGCTATTTACTTATTAATTATATATATTATATACCTGAGTGAGAGTGTCTTATTTGTGTAAATAATATATACATAATTTTCAAAAATGTGAGTATCACTTGTATTGCCCTGACCTACGCAATAATTGTTATTCGTTCCCATCAATGTTGTACAATGACATGTAAACATATAACCCCCTGTAACTTATGCAATGTACAAACTTGGCACAAAATATACAACTTTACGGTTTAAAGCAGCATAAGTGTCCGCCAAAAATAAAGAAATTACCGAACATACACGAAAAGACCCTTTTGTAACAATTATTAGAAAATATAATACAAATGCTCCTTTGGTAAATGGTAAAAGGAGCATAGGTCGCCCTCATACCAGATGGTCTGACGACCTGAAGAAGACAGCGGGAAGCAGCTGGATTTTGGAAGGCCCAGGACCGGAAGGAGTGGCGCCGATTAGGGAGACCTATTTTCAGCAGTGGACATCTAGAGGTTGACTATATAATACAAATGAAATTGAATTAAACGTGCCATCAACAAGCAATTTTCAATTCCTGTTGATATTATTATCTAAGATTACTATTGTTTACAAGTACGCACATATGTACATCAATACATGAAATCAGTGTAGGTTGCTAATGAAGCGGCTGGGGGGTGGCTCCTGAGGGATACTGGTACAGGCGGGACAAGCTCACTGGAAGTACTGCGAGTCACTGTTACACAAGTGTTGAGGTTTTGGTAGTTGATATATCATCACACTGATAGACGCTGACGGAAAGGCTTTCGAATTTTGAATTTCGACGAAAGAGTCTAGACGATAGAGATTAGGCCGACTCAGTCCTATATAGACAGATTATCTGGACAAAGACACGGGGTATCCGTGCACGCAAAAAGGAACGCCAATGCGTTGTCGCGGTGTTTGAGGAAAACTTTTGTCCACACCTACAGACGTCTGTAGGATAAAATAATAATGAAAAAGTCTGTTCTCAATTTTTAAATATTTTAAAAGATCAAAACGGTATATATTCTAAACTTTAACACAATAATGATCACAGTTGGCACTCATCTCGCTCATAGTCTAGCAACTGGTATTGAGAAATTACAAAAACACTAGAATCAACAACTTGTGAATGTACCTACGTTCTTTAGGAGACCGGTTCAGTCTATTTCTGGCGGGAAAGTATTACTTCACGTTAACGTAGCTTACTTGTACAGAAAACTTATTTACAGAAAATCAGGAATACGAGCGCACAGGAAAAAAGACAAATTTCATTTAAGACAATAAAAATAAACCATTTTCTCAAAATGTGGAGGTTCAGTAAACATTTATGGAGAGCAGAGTTAGAAATCCACCGAAATTCTAAATCTGATAGGCAGCAATCCAAGAATGTTCGTAGCCGACCACCCCGCTGGAGGTAACACTACACCGAGCTATGAATACAGCTCCACGCTCCGCTTGCAGGCAGGAAGTCGTGGCGGATGAGTTGGGATGAGACAAAAATATAAATATTTATCCCGCTGTCAGTCCATCACCCCGCGCTGCCGACACGCCGCATAAAACTTCTGGATACAGTTAAAGTCATCATTTATTTTTGTTCAGTTTTTTAAGTTGTTTATCAAAACGTTCACTTCATGCGTTTGGTCATTTGATCGATAGGAATAATTAAAATAATAAATAAAACAATGTAGTAATAAACATGCAACTTTCATAGCCCTGTTGAGCACTGCTTACTGGGTACGTATGTACTCGTATTTGTGACAAAAAATGTCAAAATAAAAGCAATTACATTTAAGATCATAACTATGGGCTCATCTTAAAATGATTGGCTAAGGTCATTATCAACACCATAGTTATTAATTTTCATCCCGTAAATTTTTTTCTGTTTCCTAGCTCAGTATGATAAGATGATTATGAATGCTAGTTATGAGCATACATTAACGTAATTGCAAGCATCACGCAATGGTATGTCCAAAAGTAGACATCTGATGGTATAAAAACTGTCGGAGCGGTCTGTTCCAGTTAGATCGCAATCTGCGTGTAGCGGAGCGCGCCTGTCTGTGACCTAGGGCTGGTGCCCGCTCGGAGCATTTGCACAATTTTCATTATCTCGCAATCTACCTGAGACACGTCCTTTTTGATGTAGTAGAAGTCCTGTATGACTTAAAACGTTAATATTCCTATGTCCCGTGACGGTTCCGAATACTTCTAAATCACAACTTGATAGTCAAGATCCTAGTAGGATATGAAAACAGAAATATGCATTAGAATGTTTTATAACCACCCGACACTATAAGTACGATTTAATTTACACAGAAAAAAATGGCAAAAACAAAAAACCTGAAGCATAAGACTGGTTAGTCATATTGCTCAATACTATATTGATATAAAAGTTTTATCACTTTTCGCTTTAGTTTCATAATAGTTTATGTTTAATTTCGATTATTTTTTGATAAGATTTTCTCAACGATGTGAATGCCCTTCGACTCAATACTACCCATTACACCGGTATGACTTTAAGATCAAAATATTCATTAAAACGCGGATTCAGTACCTTTCACATGGGATTTAAAAATAGACCATATGTGTAGCGACTTTTCTAAAGCAGAGAGTTCTTGGGATCTTCGACAGGCTACTCAAGTGTTGTACACTAGAATAGTAGCAAAGCTAGACACGTCTCTCCAGTAATGGAGAGATGTGTAATCAGCACAGCTATAGTGCAAATAGAGAAAGAAAGTAAAAAATTATAAAGGAGGCAAACTCACAATAGCAGAAATCCTGTAAGCATTTCTTTATTTTTATTAATTAAGTATTCAGCTTTTTCCATAGTTGAAAGCCCTGGGCCGACCGGTCCGAGCTCGGAGCTCCTTTTTGTGAGCGCAGTCGGCAAGCAGTGCGCCGCGCTGCACACCGCGGGCTACACGCGGCGCGGCCCAGCGCTGCGGCCATTGCGGTTAGGAATGTGTTCACGCGACTCGCCGGTACTTATGCTATCGAAATCGGGCTGATTGATCACCTTACCGTTAATGCCGTTATTACTTAACATCTCTTATCAAATCAGCTCGAGTCCAGGTGCAGCTTAGTAAACAATGTTACACGGTACAAGTTGTTCTACGTAAATGTATATAGAAGCCATGCGCTTACTTCTGATACAGTTTTTTACAAGAACTTATAAAACAAGCACAACTTGTAAATCATTGACTGGCCTTGCGCCCTGTTTGATATCGTGAATGATTGAGATTCTGGGAACGGATCACCGCACCTATTCTTGCCACATCGCAGCTGGTATGACGTAATAATCCTCTTTAAAAGCAATATCTAAGAAAACTTCAAGTTCCGCGGAGGCCTACCTTAATCAAGTTATATGCGCTAGGATGACCGAATGTGCTGCTTTTCTTCGGGCTCTATTTTTTACGTTTCTAAAATAAAGTAATACCTTTCTTTTTTTTTTTCAACCCATTACAATTCCACTGCTGGAATACGGGTCTCCT
>DWMG01003707.1:0-11626 GCA_018244855.1 Elbella merops
GCACGTGGTGCACCCTGCTATAACAGACGAGGCTCTGGCGGCCGGCTAAATGCCCTGGCCGCCGACGGGCAGTAGCGTCGGCGGTGCGAAAAGCTGTACCCTGTGATCTCCAACCCGTATGCCCAGCGCGGAGATTACGGGCATAAACCCCCTCTTGGGGAGAGAGGAGGGAGATAGGCTGATGATGATGATGATGATAAATATGTATCTATGTAACAATTCCTCAATTGTGTATAATATTAGTATCAAAAACGCATAATTGTTTTGGATTGGAAATTGTATGAACTGACAGATTTAAAACGACTTCCGGTATGAACTTATAACGATAATAAACGGAAACAGTCTCTTAAATAACCCTGTGAAGCGCAGAAGCACAGAAAATCGCTACAATTGGGTACCCATATAAGGATCGATTATGGAAGGTGTTGATGAATTCTACAGAGATGCCGTATACAACCACGCTGAAACTAGTAGACGCTGCCAGTTGCGATGGATTTTTCTAAGACAATTCGTGTAATCCTAAAACGTGTGTAATATAGATATTTGCAATGTTAGTGTGAAATATCAATCTGCGTACCAGAGCATGCAATTTTCCTTCCAGTGCTCCTCCACAACGGAAAAACCATTGTTTCATCAATATGTTTTAATAGTTTTGTTTCAACACAGCTGCCAGCTACCCTAAGATACAGTGTTCTGACCGAATTCTTGGTATTCTTCGATGGTGTAGTTCAAGCGCAGTTCTTCCACCATTCTGTACTGTTTACAGAACATTCTCGTACAACGTTCTGATATATTATATGCATAGAACAGATATGTACGTTTACCAGCTGTCTGCTAACCACAGTACGGGCTGACTAGATTGTGATCGGATGGCCATGTGTGACTTGTCCTACCAGCTACAGCCAGTGACCATTGATCAACCAGTAAGCAGTAAGACAACATAGTAACAGACATGCGACTCGCGCACAATCAATATCCAGTTATTTGTTATTGGATACAGTTTTCCACGGGCTGAACGGGTTTCTGAGCGTCAGAAGTGTAAGCGTCCTCCATTTACGTAACATTGTTAAATTTACTAGTTGTTTAATAATAAACTCATACAAAACCGGCGGGTAAAGAGTGATGAATATGCGAGTAGAAGATGCACGTCACGTTTATAAGAATACAGGTATTTGGCAGTCTGCCTCCACCGTAAAAGAGCTGGCGTTATGATATAATGATAAACATAACTGTTATAAAAATTACCAACGGTATTGCAAGTATACGTATATTATATAGATACCAAATAGTTACACCAGACAAGATCTAGACTATACGAACAATTACCTAACGTACACATATCAAGGATGTCTGGCTGTATCTGTCTCTATCTAATGTATAACGTCGTCCCTCTCGTTTGGTACTCGTCTTCCGTCACTACCTGTTGCAGTAGGGAGGTATTGTCTTCACTAACATATACTATTGATATAGCTGTAGTATACATTTATTGTTTGCGTCCCACCGGTTTTGCGATCTTGGCAGGAGTCAACAACGGGATATATTACACATATGTATATGTTATAACAGATATGTGTTACCATTATCTTGGTCAAAGAACGCTCATAACCGGGAAGGGCCCGTATATCATGAATTGGAGAAGTCTATATCCAGCAGTGGACGAACACGAGGTGAGGAAGATGATGATGATGTACATCGTTAAAGTTATGTCTGGTAAAGCAGCAAGCGATGTATACTGGGCAAGACTATTGCCACTAAGTAGTAGTAGGTAGCAGTGATTAGCTCATATTTTGTTTATGTAAAGGAAGTAGCAGACAATTGCAGTGGTGACAAGTGGTCAAATCTCAAGCATGAATAGGTATATGAATACAACAGTCAGTGTTAGTTTTGTCCAGGGCTAAACTGATCATATACATACATGGTACTACTGTTGAGGAGTGAGATGATCGCCTCGAATTTTAGTATATACGGTGTACCAGCAATTACCCTCTTCAGATCGAACCATAGAGTGCTTTAATAATAAAATTCAACTGCATGTAATGGAAGTTCTTAAACACATCGAGCATGCTTTGGAAGTCCTCTTAATCGTTGCCAAATTAAATGTACATATATAGTATACGATTTTATTTATTTAATCTTTTGTAACACCTTATGGTAAGGGATACAAGGGCGTACTTAATGCCTAATGGCATTATCTACCAGTCAACTACTTGGGGGAATCCCAAGTGCCCAATATATCGACCTATAGTCGATTCTTCAGACTGCTTAACAGAATCAAATGAGAAGTGACATAGGACTCGTAGATGTTCTGAGATCAAGACCGATTTCACTTCCGTTATCAAAACAAACAAAGGTTACTGCTCAAATCTTATTTTGGCCTTATTATTATTGTATTACTATATCATCACGCCATGTCCCTCATACGGGATAGACAGAGCACCGAGTATTAAGTTTCTATATCCTTAGACGCATATTGTGCTTTTTGTACATTCATCACTCTCTTCATACTAGCCTGTCGCTTTGGAAGCTTTCCGATTCCCTGACAGCCAATATCCGACACATTCGTCCAGATAGACGAGTCTATATACCTAATCATTGTATATAAGTTTAGATTCAATTTTGCACAGACGATTCCGCCCTAAACGCGATAGTTGTCGGAGTGGTTGGTGCAATATAACAGTACGACGCGATGCAACAGTAATGTGCGTGAGCTATTATACATATTCCCGAGTGGCGCGGTTTCGTTTGAAACAAAAACGTCATAAAACAAAGTGTCGTCGCAACGTTTAAGAGCTGTACTAATTACCTGACGGTTTCCAACAGGTCCGTAATTATGTTTTAGAATGTGCTTACTTACCTCATTAATATTTTAATTGCTCTGTGAACAATAATTACTTCTGCTAATACTCTCAAATTTGTTTTGTTGTGTTTACTCCGCAACATACGCACATACTCACAGAGTTGTACATGAAGTACATTTATAAAGTCTTGGTATTTTTATGTTGTATAAGCAGCAGCCTATTAGATTTTACTGAAAATACACATTTCATAACATACTATATGATCGTTATTTCTAACTATTTAGATCCTTTTTTTAATTAAATTTTAAATTCAAATTACATCAGGGCGGATAAATATATCCCTCGTCAACATGCCAGGATACCAGGGTGTCGTAAGAAGCTACGAAACCCGGCGCCGCCTAATCGCTGTATAACGTAACCTTGAAGGCATGGCTAAATGTCCTAGATAGCTGGTAGCGTAAGCAGTGCAAGAAGTCGTGTTTTGCCACTACCCCATGCAGCATTATGTTAACAAAATAAACAACAATTTTATATAAATTAGTCATTTCTGATAACATATTGTTCATGAGTATCTGATATATATTATTATTCACATTAGATTCCAAGGAGAGATTATAATCTCATTGTGATTTATCATAAACGGAAAACAATAAAAGTCGTTTGGCATAGATAGTTTGGGGCAGACATATTCCAGTAGACTTCCATCTATTGCTGTATATTGTCAATATATTGAGGTTGGCACCCCCTCCTCACTGCCAGTCTTAAGCACCTGACAGCAGCAACAAAAACAGATACAGCAAAAGTATACCAACTACACACTTCCCCTATTGCCACTAATTGGTTCAGTGCCAGCCTGAGATTAGCCTGTTGAAATATATTTGCTGATCAACTGTCTTGATAGAGATTCATGTATACATACAGTAATTGGTTTTAGATAAATGACAATAACAATGTGATTGCATATCACATTTAATATAATGTTATTAACAATTCCGGTCTCGTTGATTGGGAGGCAGGCATTGTTAATAATATTATATAAAATGGGTTTCGATTGGGAGGTCTTGGGTTTAAATCCTGGTTAGGGTACCATTGGATTTTTCTAATTTAGAATTTCTAGTAGTGACTCGAAGTTTGGATGTGTGCCCGGTGTAAGGCAATAGGCAATAGGCTCACCACCTATTCCATTGTGGGACTTAAACGTAACTAGTGAAATGTGGGGGTGTACTACACTCCTTTGCCTACCCCACCCCTTCAGGAATTACAGGTGTGATGTTACACTTTTTTTTAAGTTTTATTATTATCAATAAAGTACATCCAATTTACAACAGTATATTTGACTAATTAAACAATCCCAGTGCAAGGTAATAATTCTGTGTTCAATATGCTTATCATCATTGGTAGTAGTGTTATAGAATATAATCTTATCAACACACTCAAATATTTGCAGCAACTACAAATATTACAATTTACATGAAAAATATCATTCATTTGACACACAGCTTTTTCTTACAAATTTACTTTTATCATCAATCCTTCTAGAAGGATCTGTAATATAATTCTCCACTACAGAAAAGCACATTCCCAGACTATTGAAGAGTCACTGACACAGTATGAAATTCGATTTCATACTAGAATATTTATTAAGTCAAATACATAAAATATATCAAGCCCATAAAGACATTGCTAGCTAATGGTAGGCAATATCTACACTTACAGAAATGTGCAAGATTGGTGTAGCAACAATCAGCAGGTTCCAAACTAATCAGTGTTGTTTATAATATAAGCAGACATGTAAAGACATGGGGTATTCCAGCTTCCTGCTTTGTTTATACATTATGTCTGTCCCACACTTGGCCAGGTTGGCAGACTATGGCCTTAACTCTCTCAATATGAGACCCATATTTCAAAAGTGGAATGATAAATGAGTTGATTATTATTATTTTTTTATATTGCTGATCTTAAATGAGATATCAATTATATTTAAGAGTAGATGAATGCCATCAACATCATCACCAGCCTTTATCAGACTAATGCTGGATATCTAATTCTAATATTTGAATTTAGCAAGAAATTTTTTTTAAGAAACTCTCCTGGGTAGTTTAAGTTTAGTTATGATCAAATTAGTTTTTAACTTCATCAACCCATTCAAGTTCATTCTAGTTTTTAACTTATACTAATTAAATTCACAATAATAATATATTGACAATTGATGACTATTTTAAATCACACTGAGCCTTCAACCCTCATTTCAACTCTGAAATTACTATGTCAAATGTTGAATCAGAATAGTTTGTTTAGTAATGTAGTGAGTGGCCACACATCTCTACATTAGTGTATAGTTGTCAAATGTCAAGTAATTCTAAAGACAATACATCCATTTTAGACTGGTTATGTGATTGAAAACACTGTGTTTTTATTATATATTAAAAGAAGATAATCTAGTTCAAAATGCCTTTTAATAAAATGGAGACAGTAATGTTTCTATTTTGTACTGCAACAAAATAAACAGGCTTGGGAACACTGTGGTGTTAAACTTAATTGTTGAATTGTTTTTTTATAAATATACTATTACTTACTGAGCCATTTTTTATCTACAGTTCAAGGCCAATTTTTTCTTAGATTTGTGTTTACATTGAGAATGAGATGTTTTAGTAGTGGTGTGTCAAAGCATTGTTTTAAATTATAACACAGGTGAAACAAAAATGAACATTGTAAATGAAAGGTGATAAATGAAATAGTAGTAATTGTAGAATTTTAGGGCATTTCCACACATAGCCTTCTGATTCCAAAGTAGGCTCAAAGAAATGTAACCAGAAACAGAATAAATATCTGTGCTCATCACACAAATATTTGTCCTGGGTGGGGATTGAACCAACAACTGCAAGCCCAGCGTTCAAGGACATTTATCACTGAATCACTAATCACCCTGTCAAAGTACTATATGTAATTAGATTGCTGGTGGCAAGAACAGATTTAAATAAGTGCTTAAATGCATCAGAATGCATGAGCAGCTCAGTCTGGCAGTCATAATTAAAAGGTAGTAGTTGTTTAGATTTATAAAAGGCATTTAAGTCAGATTAAGTTGGATGTTACAGACAGCTCATATTGCTAGCATTTTGTTTAAGGTAATGGTTCTGTATTTGAACACACCTAAAACTTATGTTTCAGTATCTGAACATGTCCTGAAATATATACTGAGGAAAAGCTATTCCTGATAATAATAAATAAGTTGCAGTGCTTAAACTATTACTGTACTGATTGCTGATACTATTGTGTAGATTTTTACCCAAAAGGCTTATACCCACTTAAATAACTACTGTATTCTCACTATAACTTGTTTTATAACAATCAGGAAATTTGTTATAAAATTATGTGTGAGTATATAAATTAGTACAAGCTGTATTGTAAGATGAACCTAAGTACATACAATTAAAGCCCCTTTTGGTGTAGTCTTCATTATTGTCCTTCAACTTGTTATGTACATGTCTTACAAAAAAAATTAGGACATTTATTTGAATTTGTTTAGTCTACTATAATTACTTTGATATTTTAATGACATCTCTAATTTTGTTTCTAGGTTTCTGTATTTTAATTTATTTTTCTATAAATAATGTGAATTAAAAATGTTTTATAATAATATTTTAAATTGAGAATACAACATGACATAATCGTAAGCTTACAGGAATCTCGATAACTGTGAGCGATAAAATGTTATGCAAGAAAATTACATTTATTCACATGGAATTAATTTTGTAAACAAACACTGCAAGTAACAATACTTACATCGTGATTCAGAACGAGAGACAACAATTATTTCTTCTTAAAAGTGGTAAATCGCCAACAGCAATAATTACCAGACGCGCACAATATATTTTTTCTAGAAAATAGAAAGTTCGAAAACTTACCAAAGTATTCTGGTATCCCAAACCCGCCTCATCGTCCGATGTCTCCTCCTTATTATTAGGGTCCTTCATCTTACAAAGAGTTCTTTATTTGAAGAAGTTTAACACAGAAAACTAAATTTTCAACGTTAACCACGCGAGCGAAACTACGAAATTCGCTTTGCGCACCACAACACACACTCCCGCTTTTTTGTTTTTGTTCAACTTTTTAAACTAAACAATTACCTTCGGCCGTGTCAGTGTCCGGCCACATACAGCTATCATTCCATTCACGGCCCAGTGTATAACAAGATAATGTGTAATTGAATAAACGCGATTTCATGCAAATTGTTCGTGCGCCAACAGGAAACGTTACACACGTTCAAATAAGGCACCAACCAGTGACCGACTGCGAGTGTCACTCACTTGTAGATTGAGAATCATGCCGAGCAATCAAACGTACGGTGACAGTTCTCAGTATACATAGAGTTCAAATTGCCGCGCCAATTCCCATAACCATGAACTAGACCTTACGTCTTATCTATTGATTGCAATACCTGCTAATTGATATAATTCCTCATTTTACAAAAAAATTAAGTTCACAGCGTTAATGTGTTGCTACACTATGTAATAAATTAATTGGTCACTATTTGTCATTATTTTCTGAACGCAAGATTTAATTCGATGATGACGTTCCGTTCCGCGTTCGGACTTACGAATACGAATATATCTAATTTAGCTTCGCATAACGTTTATGATAAATTTTATCATAAGAAACAATAATGTTATTTGGCAAATAATCATGTGATTGGATTTATCTATTTTACGGATTTATCTGCTACACCGTTCAAGCCGATATCTCAATTTCATTCATTATTATAAAGTCCACATAGAGAGCTGCCAGAGAACACAATGTTAGACACCTTTATCAATTAGGTAAATTATGTTTTTTATAGAATCATTGTTCTATAATATAATCTTTATTTAAAAGCGGAAGTAAGTACAATACAATAACGTTGATTGGTCATGCCGCAGCGTTTTACAAACAAAACGACTATTTTATAATGGGCATTGTAGATTTGCGTTATTACTCACACGGTGATTATGTTACATTTAAGCGTTGTTGTTTCATAATTTGTGATTTACAAGAGAGCTCATTATATGCTTGTTATACGATTAGCGTTACACTGTTCTCCAATTATTGTTAACCTCGTAACAAACAAACGTTATTATTTGATCTGTTCTCCACAACTCAAAGGTTTCTTATAAGTATAGAAGTATCAGGCATAAGTTTCCTCTTGGACACAAGTTTCCCCTCAGAATGATCAGGGTTTAAGACCACAGCCTGTCACGCCAGCCGCTGTCAAGTGGACATCGTGCACCTCAGAGAATATTGAAGTATCCAGTTTCTCTGATGATGTTTTTCTTCACCATCGCAGGAAGGTATAGTTAATTTTTTAATGCACAGTTTTTGTAAAGAGGCACGTGCCAGAATGTAACATCAGGACCCCCAGTGGGAAGCCAAATCCTTAGTCCCTAGGCTATCGCTGCTATACCGTATGCAATGTACCGTCGACTTCTTATTGTTCTATGTAGAAATGTTTGAGGAACAGGTAATAAAAGGACCAAATCACTAATATGAAATAATCCTTAGAGACTATTTATACATAGCGATTTGATCCAAACTATGTTCGAAATTATTTGTCCAAAAAACAATATCACGTCTGTATTTTTACTGAAGAGGGAGACTTTCCCACGTTTCCCCAGTTACGTTACACGTACCAACGCGGAATAGGGGGTGAGTCTATTGGTATATAACAATTACGAATCCAGACCTGAGCCGTTACTATAAATTATAAGAGAGAAAAATCCAATAGAACCCAACCCAGGAATCGAACCCAGGACCTCTCGATCTGCAGTTGGGTTTGCAACCACTCGATCAACAGGGCAGTCAACCATCAAAAGACCACAACCTCGTGACCCAGAAACAACAGTGACGTGTTGATCGGTGGGACTAACAGGACAACAACAACAAGAACATAAATAAACAACATTAGAAAAGGATAATATCTTCAAAAAGACCCGTTCACGCAATACGTACAATTTAACAGCGACGCACTTTATTGCGCAAGTATTTTTTCTCGCCACTCTGTAAAAAGCCAAAGAAGTATCTATATCGAATCGGAAGAAATAATTATAAATCACTCGCTTTTTTTTACACACGTAACGCGTAAAGCAACACTGGAATAGATTTGCAACTCACGCATAAAAACTATTAAATTAGAGAATGGTTGTAACCAAGGTTGTCTGGTCATTTGGAGTTCGAGGGGTTAGATTGCGATATGTATAAAAATTATGTTTTATGTTAGAAATACTTCTTCTATGTGAAGATAATATAGGAGTGGCAGCCACGAGTGGCTGTTCGGTCCATGAATATTTGAACCAATTTTGACTATTAATGTAGTACAATCCATCAGTTAGTTCGGACAGTAATAATTGAACTGCACGCTTGTTTTTACAATTCACATGTAAAGTGCAGAATGAGCTTTCTTCTGAGGTTTTTAGGGAGCACTCTGATACAGTGCTCTTCATGAAAGGCGCACAGAGAGCTCATCTTGAAAGCTGGCTACGCATTGGCCATTCCTAAGGTGCTGCCATTGTTCATAGGCAATGGTGACTACTTACCATCACGTAGTATATCTGTCTCTTCACCAGACTACACATTATGTACATATCTTTAAAAAATTGTTATATAACGATTAGTTAAGTATTTGGTAACAGACAGGAATGTTAGTACACTTCGTAACTCCAGCTACAAATAAAACCAATGCTTAGGTTTGTCAATAGTATAATTACGTGAATTCAAAATCAATTTTTTCTTGTGCTGGCTTACAAGGACGTTAATAATAATATCTTGGGACACCTCCACACATGGTCGTCTGATCGCAAAGTAAGCATCAAGAGAGCTTGTGTTATGGTAACCAGAGGGCTGACAAACTATATAGGTACATATATATGTTCTTCAGGCATATTAACGTACCAGTGTCTCCAACGAAGCGTTTGCATCGTTGGGTGTCAGTTTGAAGAATATGGTACCCAGATAAGCTAAAATCCGAAGCTGTCCATCTTAGTGCTCAAGGGAGTAAGGCAACCGGGACCAAACTTCATCTTAAATCTGTATAAGATTCGACAGAGATATTATGTACAAGATGTGGTAATAGTGTGCAAGTCTGGCTAAGAGGAAGTCCTATTAGCCGTCGACTTCATTACTGAACGTCCAGTGTTTGAAAGCCGTTCTTCAGAGCTTTTTATTGTAGCGCTTTCAACTTTGTTCAGTTTTCTGCTTTTTTCAGGACAGTTATGATAGAGTTCTGAGGAGGTGGTTATTTAATCAGGCTCTTTAGGTTGAGTACTCGATCATAAAGTCTCTTTCTGTTCTCCTCGTCTACTACCACCAACTTAAGGTCTACTTAATTATCGAAAATACTATTTTGACAATAGTCCAAGTGGGAAAAAAATACATAGAACAAGTAAATATACGTACTTTATTATTATTAATTAACAATATTAGAAGCTACTTTGTACGATTAGGTCGCCCTCCCTGGCCTGAATATGTACATATTTTTGTCACTACCGTCTACTTAGTAATTGATTGTGAAGGGCCTACGCGTTTGACAAACGATCAGCGATGGAACCAAGGGCATGCAGTGTTTCTTCTTCAATCGCGGGCGGTACGGTATTCTGCCTGTCCGAGAGTATCCAATATATTTATTCAACAAGTAACTGATGTGTTATGACTTCGTAATCAATGTGCAAATGTAGTAGGTACCTATATATTATATGACGTCCATAAAGGAATTATTTATATTCTATTGCAGCTACCAAAAGCTTCCTACGCGTGTATAACCTAAAATTTCGCCCGGTAACAGCGACTACGTTGGCATAGTTTATTGTGTTATGACCAATTTAAATATATACATTTAATTTTTAAGTATACGTATTAGGAATATCAATATTTATTATTAAGTATGTAGGTATATTGTAGCCATTGCTAAGTGCTTCAGTTTTAGAAGATAGTGTTCATGCAATGCGCATACTTAATTTCATATAAATTATGCAATTACTTTATCTCAAATTGGCCTATGTTAGTTTCTCGCACTCGTTGCCAGGCTGTTTAAAATCGGGTTTAATAATAATGTGTAACTCCCTTTTAATAT
Organism: Elbella merops; assembly: GCA_018244855.1. NCBI lineage: Eukaryota > Metazoa > Arthropoda > Insecta > Lepidoptera > Hesperiidae > Elbella > Elbella merops. Next base: position 10,897 of record DWMG01003707.1, read on the forward strand.
TACAGATTTATAATGATTTGTAAAAGAGCTGAGATGTGAGAACAGAACAGTCGCCCTGCTTAGAACCAAAGAGGGAATTTATAAAATGGCGGTAATCATTATGAGAGCAGCCATGTTTAACAATGGAACAAAAAAAGGGTTGTTATTAATGGTGATGATATGATGATCAAGAATCCGTTGACAACAATGATGATGGTAATAATTAAACTATAGCTCCCTTGCTTTCATAATACGAGTAGGTCGACATTTTCGCTCGCCCCATTTATGTTAACCACTTAATAGAGAGTTATCTTTTATTATAAATTTTTATAAACAAGTATCGAGAACGCATGTGATTTCGTATCTTATCTCACATGGCACCGTGATTGACAGCCTTCTGCTACCTCACAAATACATATATCTGATTTAAGATGTCGCCAAATTTTCCAACCGACCTATAAAATCAATGTAACGCTTTCAATAAATACAAAAAAGATTTACTTATCATTTTGCTAATGTCAAGCTGTTTTACAAGGATAATAATAATAATTGTATAGCACGCAACATAGATCCGATATTGTTAGTACTAGCATTACTGCTTGTAACGAATGTGGGCAAAAACTTAAATGCATGTTTTTATCGTTGAATTTAATAAAAAAAAATCGGGGTCGTTGAATTTGAAATCCTAAAATTATACTACTGGCCATAGAAATCGATGGTCTGACAAAAAACCCTAAGTGACGAATTTAGG
>DWMG01003708.1:0-11625 GCA_018244855.1 Elbella merops
AATAAAACCATGTATATAACGTATTTTCGCCAAAATGTCCTTTACGACCTTTGAGCCCAGAGGTATCGATATATTAAGAACTATACATATATTTACATATATATAACAAATGCCACATTTTTATTACACATGCATATCGCTACGATATATCGCTATATCGCATTGATATTTGTGCTTTGAATTTGTGATCTAAATAAAGCAAATCGTATTACATATAAAATACTCTTTAAATAAACCCCTGAAAATGACATAAATAATAAAAAATGTATAACAATTATTCTGGTTTACGCGCACACAAAGTTGCATGCAACGACTGATTGGTTACAGTTACTCGTAATACCGGTACCTAAATACCTAAGGATTTAAATAAATTAACATTAATTAATTTAATAATTGAAACTCGCTTTAGTACGGTTAATTTATGAATTGTCAAGAGCGCTTTGATATTAAATGAGTCAACAGTGATATTTAGTGAGCCAGCGTGATGTAGGTGTCGGCGTCTAAATCGTTATTACAGGCGCGCTTATGTAACGAATTACATCACTGCCATGGAACGGACGTATGAACAATACATTAAAGAAATCTGGCGAAGTCTTTCACCATGTCGTCATATGGATGATAACGGCATAGGGGCAAGATAACGTGATGTTAATAGGATAGTTAATAACAACATCATCATCATCAGCCTACTCCCGTTCACTACTGGACTTTCCAATAGCACGCCACTGAGCTCGATCCTCAGCTATAACAACCAATGTTTAATGGGTCGTTTTGTGAGAATTGAATGTAAGAAAAAAAAGCGTTTTTTCACACAGTACAATTACAAAAACTTAACATGTACTCCACAGACATGGAAGACGAATGCTACCCAGCAATCCCGGCTAGCGCGTGGCGGAGCAGGCGGCGGTCCAGCGATTCTCCACCAGAAGTCAAAGCAGAACCCAAGTCGGAACCAGAGTCCCCCGCATCTTCCTGTCCTCCCTCCCCTACACCTGGCGCACCAGTCACACACGTGGACTACGTTATCGATCATACGGTAAGCGCACTAATTTCTAATTAATCCTTTATTTTGTTAATAGATGCAGCTAAATACTATTTATATTCATCTAAACGTTTAAACAAGCAAATGATGGAAATTAAAACCACGCGGATGATATTTATGTATATCATACTTCCATTGATTCTATTAAGAATGATTGATATATACCTACGTAGGTACATGCATTTTTATCAGAACTTTTCCACTATCAGATATATAGTTTTGCTCAAGTTTACTTTTTTAACCCTACATATAATTAGCAAAAAATCTAATCACTTATAACATGAACATCAAAGCAATAGATACTTTCAATAACCTGTCATAACGTGTAACACTTATTGAACATATCTTCAATAGCAAATGGCGGAATCAAATTTTTTATACTCAAGACGAATACAAAAAATCTTAGTGAATGCTCAATCGTGATCGGCCGAATATAGTACCATGCCTAACCACTGTAGATCGTCACGGGAAAAGTAGCTAACTCGACGCTATATTACAGTATTCATCCCATAGCGATGATTCGACAAGAAGTGGGTTCATTAGAGTTCAAGTTGCTTGAATAACTCACTTCGCAACTTTCACAGTAATCCGACCTTTTAAAATTGCACGATATTTTATTTCGGATTCTCGTTAAACATGCGGTAATTACACATGCCTGTAATTATGTACGAGCACGAAAATTGGATGTGTTACGCAAGGATCGCCTGACGTCGGGATCGGACGCGGCCCTCTAAGTGCATTGGGTGACATCGGTGTCCATCCTAAAATCAGAATAAATTGGTTGTGATTATTAATTTTCTTTCCTCGCTGATTTTAATCTTGTTCTTGACACTCTCGTGTTCTTGTAATAATAATATATAATGTACATATACATATATATAATCAGTTCATATATGTATAATCAGTTAATATACATATGTATAATCAGTTCGATGATCACAGCTTTTTTAAAAAACATAACTATTTAATGAGTATTCATAAATCCATTTTTATTGTAATCAAATTATTTTATGTAACTTATTAACTTTACTACACTATTTTTAATTATATTCAAAGTTAAATTTAATTGGAGAAGTTTTTAATCTCAGTTTCACAGAGCTAATGTCGGTAGAAACTCACAACTGTTTAATTTCTCAAACATAACTGTGAATTTGGTGAAGCGGATAATGATGTCGGTAATGGCACTTCCAGACGGGAACTATCCACATGCCACAAGCGGTGCTGCAGAAGGTGGGCGCAGCAGGAGTCCCGCAATTGCTGCTGAGCGCAGCGCCTCGTATCGCCAACTCGCTCACCAATAACAAACTCTCCATCAAAGTCACATCCAGCTCAGGGACATCAGGTAACATATTTTTAGATGATTGAATATTAGCAATTTAACGTAACATCACGCCTGTATCTCCTTAAAGAGGCGGGCAGAAGAATATAACACACTCCCACGTTCAACAGTGACCTTTCCGGCGCACTATGTAAGCCTATAGAAGGTAAGCCGCCATACATCGGGCACAAAGCGCTTGCAACCATTCTGACAAGAAACACTGATTTATAAAAAAATCTTCAATATTTAAAGTGTCTTGAACTTCCTTATATTGAAACAACCGTAAGTGCCTGTCTAAATAGTTTATCTAGTTGTAAAAATTTCAGAGAAACGTTTTTAGGCAGAATGTTGTGATGAGAAACTTCACAGGTATACTTAAAATTTAAATGGTCGTTTTGTTTAAGAGTAAAACTAACAAATATCCGGGGGCGCTACTGTCGGATATTAACATTTACGGAACCGGAAATTCAAGTTCAGTCGCGCACCGACCATCAACTAGGTTACACACACTTCACTAAATTTAAATAATGCATGGCAGAAAACAATTTTATTAAATTTGTAATACTTACAATTATGCAGTTAAAGCTACTTTAATATCAATATAAACACATAATGTAAAATTTTGTGTACATGTCAATACCACCGTTCAAAAAATAGGAGTTTCATTCGTCTTAATGTTTAGGCAAGAATAAGTTATAACCAATTTCAGTTTTCACGTATTTAAAAGTAGATATATAGAAGAGAATAGTCTCAAACCGTGTGATAATAATGTTCATCAATATTCTAATTAAAATTTAAGTAACAGTCACTCATTAATTAGATAATGAGTAATGTACTGCATCTGCTTAAGAACTGCTTAATGTTAGGCTATTACTTGATATGGGACGGCTTGTATTATCAGGTTTCAATCTGCCCCCTACGCCGCCGTCGTCGCTCTCATCGTCAGATAGCGAGGGCGCTCTGTCCCCGGCTCACGAGACCTCCACGCCGCGAGCCGCGCCCGCCGCGCCGCCGCGTCGCGCCCACCTCTACGTGTCGCACCACTCACGACAACCCATCAACACACCGCTTATTAGCAGCCAACCGGTAAGCTGAATTGATGGAGAACTAAGACTTTTTACACAAGTAACGAAGATTGTGAATTTTTAAAAAAAATACCATTACCAAAAATACCATTGATGTTTCGCTCAAACTATGTCCGAAAATTTCTCAAAGCAAGTTGCTCCGAATATAGTTGAGTTCAAATTATACTTTGGTCTACTAACTAATGTCAATGTTAGCTAATAGAGAGTTTATGTTTAAAAAAGGGTTATTTATGATCCTAACTTTTTTTCGCACTTGTAAATTAAAAAAATCCCAATACAAGTTTTTTATTCTCCGTATAAACATCATTACTTATCGAAATATCTAAATATAAGTAAAATGTTTCTTTGTCGATTAATCACATCTCGAAATTTAATAAATCACCATTGTCAAATTACAGAAAGGATCAACAGGAACTCTGGTCTTAACGGAGGAGGAAAAACGCACGTTACTAGCTGAAGGTTACCCCGTCCCCACTCGCCTACCTCTCACTAAGGCCGAAGAAAAATCGCTCAAAAAGATCAGAAGGAAAATAAAGAACAAGGTAAAATTAAATTCCAAATTACTTTTAGTAAGGGTTTGAAAAATTCCAATATTAAATTAAAATGAATGCGCAACTCATAAAATATTTTTTTTACAGATTTCAGCCCAAGAAAGTAGACGCAAGAAGAAAGAATACATGGACCAACTAGAAAGGAAGGTTGAGATTTTAGTATCAGAAAACACTGATTACAGGAAGAGGGTGGATACTCTCGAGCAAAAGAATGCGAGTCTCCTGAGCCAGTTGGCAGCTTTACAGGCTCTCGTGACGCGGGGCGCTAGAAAGTGATGTCGTTAATGACACAACTTGACGTCATGTTCCACTCTCATTAACACAGGGATTACTATATAAATGACCTTCTGCAATCTAAACATTAAAGATGCGTAAACAGTCCCTAAATTTAACGTCACTTCTTAAAAATAGGTCTGTGTTTAGTTACAATTTTACTGCGGCCAACTTACTACTGACAATTTTTTGCGATAGTCGACTCGAAGTGGAAACAAATCGTGTGAATAGTTGACAGCTCGGCGGAGATCTGTCGAACTTCAGAGAAGTCGAAACTGGTGATCTTGTGGTAGCCCTATTATTTGATGCTCTTTCTTGTAGGCTGCAAGAATTTGAGCTTTCTGAAACTCTTGAAACTCTTTTTATTTTTGAACCCAGACAGCATTACGTTAGACCTTTTTAAATGCAGTGACGATTGAGATGAATTGAAAAGACAGATAATAGATTATGCATGTTCAATTGCAGTGTTTGTTGAAGGTAGACTTTATGGTGTTCATCATTTTCATTTTCATCCTTATGAAATCCTTCTTGTTTCTTATCTTTGTTTAACTAGACAATGATGGAAAACGATCATTATAATTTCTATGAAACTCTAAGAGATTCGTTTCCACAGCGCGTCGTTAACACATAACCGCGCAGTATTGTAGTCAGTTGCAGTAAAATTGTAACCGCTAATCAGTTAATATTAACGTTTAAGGCTGTGAGAAGTTTTAGTGAAACCGTGACCGTTATTCTCACAGTGGGATGGCCGTTCGTGGAAAATGTTAAGAGAAAGGTCCCTTTTCAGAGTGTATATTTGTAACGTGTATTTTGGATGTAATTTACATTTATATCATGAACCGTAGGTATCCAAAGGAAAGGACTGTTAGAATTTTGAGTGGTTGCTCATTGTACTTGTTAGTAAATAGGTATTTTGTGGTGCTGGATTCGATATACCTGCATTTCGATTTTAGGTATAGCAAGTGTCGAGTACCGCGGCAGATATTGATTTATACAACTCAGCGAGGGCCGGCGTGCGACCGCCGCGGCCGCCGCGGCCACAGGGAACTTCTGGGGTTTTAGATAAATGTCTATAGTTATTTACGCGTGCTGTTTGAAATCTCGTAATATATTATAGAGCGCCGCGAAGGCGATATACTTTTAAGTCTTAATATGTGCGTGTTTTTATTAAAATATGCAATTAGGTTAAGGTTTTTAATTGTTACCCAAAGCGTGCATATTCGCGATATGTCGCCGTGTCTACGAGCAAGTCGATTCGCTTACTTTTCATAATAATTTTCTTGAAACAGTTCTGTAAATCGCGTCGTATAATTGTAATTGGCCTAAAGATTTCGCGTCGCTCGCTTCTGAACCGGCACCGCCTGGAAATTAACGTGAAATGACATTGCTTAATGGACGAATTAGTTGAAAATTCACGACGTATCTAATGGGACGGTTCTCAGAGCGATGCGGTGTTGCGTTATCGGGAATCTAAGTAGCATAATACGTAAGACGGCCGGCTGGCGAGTCTTACCGTTTAATATTGAATTCCATGAATTTGCATTTATAGCGAAGTGTGTATCGTCCTAGAGATTTTATCATGTATTTAAGGTAACTTTTAGATATATTCATGATACGGAACTTTATAAAGACCGATGTGTGTGACAAATGTTTTCGGTAATGTCTAGTCTATCGTAATAACAGGCGCGGTCTCGTTGTGGAGGCCGCCATTGTAACACGTTAGCTGTATCTCAACTCATACTGCGCTCAACAGATCGACAAGTACAAATAATGGCATACCTACATCGAAAGTAATATAACTGAAGTTCTATTTTACTATGTATCTGTCTTTCTAACAGCATATTGCTAAATTGGCGTTTCATTGCCAAAATACGCAGTTAGCTTTTAGCTCCAGCCTTTAGAGTATTTTCAGCTTGCGATGACTTACTTCTGTTTTTTGACACGGGATCCTATATGATTATAAAGAAATAATTATAAACAGATAATTTGTCAACAAACATTTTGTAATATTCAATTTAATTTTTTATACCGTCCAGTAATTGGTTTGCCAAATGTTTCGGCGCGCTTCTTAGTGCGTCAATTTGTTTTTTGTGTACAATATTTAAATATCGAATCTCGCATGCAGCAGTGTTTTTTTTTTTTCAATATATTTTCGTTACGGTCTTGCCATCGGTTACTTTTGGGCATACGTTTACTTGCAGAAGCGGCTTATTGCCATTATCAATCGTAACTAACATTCTATTTACTAAACATTCCATATCTTCGTAGTAACATGAGTGACTTAAAGTGAACTCGAGTACTTATAATCTAATGTTAAAATTAAATATTATCTAACGTCTCTTCGTGTACAAATCATTACCTGTCTATAATAAATTATATTTATGTTATATGATATATTGTAGAGCTATTCTAATATTTTTAAAGCATAATTATAATGGCTGTCGATGTTTTCTGGTTATATATATCTCTATCGCGACTCGTCTGTCGCTTTTATATACTTACATGTTAGTATTTTACTATGTGTGCAATTATTATGTTCTCTTTTACATCATTAGAAGTTCTTCCTATTTAGATTTAAGGAAATGTTATATTTATATGGCGCCGGAATGTAATATATCGTATAGTGTAGTCCCGGTATAATCGGGATAATTTTTAAAAGAATTTATTGAGATATATTTTAAGAGATTTTTTCTAATGAAATTTTAGAAATACATACATATAATACATATAAATATATATGGATGGACACCGTTTTACGTGTATCTATAGCTATACGGTTTAGATATACTTGTTCAGTATATTGTTAGTACCTATTGTACAGATGATAGTTGAAAATGCAACGCGTGCCTGCCTAGCGTCATCGATTTACCAATATTGAATAAGTGTGAAGGACGTGGACGATCCCAGGATATATCTGGCGACAAGAAATATCCTGTCCCGTATCAACTACTAATATAACATAATAAAGTATTTAACGCGTAGTTAATATATTAAATTCCTAATATGGCATTTACCGTCTACAAAAGAGTGATTTAATTGAACGACTTATATAAATGTAATATTGTAGTGGATATTTTAACTTATGGAATTAATATATTTGTCACTCATTGTCGCGTTGTTGGACGCGGATCTACTTCGACATATAAATATCGTATATTAATGAATATATATAAACATAATATATAACATGCCAAACGTACATACGTGAATACACACATTAGTGAAAAGCACCGGATGTTGGGTGACAAAATTGCGCGGTGCATTCGAGATTTGATCTAAAAATTATTTATATAAATGCCTGGCTAATGGCGATATTTTAAAGTATATTTACTATGTTAGATAGAATGAATTGAATATCGACAGAGCTCGAATGTGCCCACACGCGCGCACCTCCGCGTCCCTAAACCTTGTTATAATTTGAGGGTCGTTTTGTCGTAATTTTATCGATAGTTTTATTTGTTAAAACTATTCACTGTTACCTTGAGTCATGATTTGTTAAATCGTTTGTTTTATTATTTTTTTTTTTCCAATGACATTACGGATTTTCTGTCACCCTTGAGCTAATAAAGCGTCAGATAATATACACCAGTTGTTTCATTTTTTCTTATATTACCTTTGTACAACTCTCATAGTAAAAGCTATATAATTGGAATTATAATGCAACAAAAATAGAAGTGGAGCCGTTCTTCCTCCAGGGTATGCCCTATATGTATCTTTAATTAGGTTCTTAATTGTATCAACCAAATCAAAGATCTTTGGTAAGAGAATAAAAATTAGTTAGCTTGTACGCTTGTTCGCAACATGTGATACATCTGTTTGCCAAATAATTTTAGGTCAGAATATCGTGTAGGTGGTGTTCACTGTATCACTCTATAATAAATGAGTTCTGAATTCTTTCTATAATAAATGTTTGCGAATATTCCAAGTGAACTGTAACGACTAAAACGACATATTAGGTCGGTTATACATGTGATAGTAACGCGAAGGGATAATAACAATGGGTTTTCTTTAAAAAACCCAGTTTTTATTGTAAGTTAGTAAATTTTTATATTAAAAATAAAAACGAATTAATACTTAAAAGTTATTTATTCATGTTTATAAAAACGTCACAGAAATTATATGACGGTGTTTATAAAGTCCAATTGAGACTAGATTAACTACAGTGTAACCTGAAATTTTGAAAGTACATCCATGAGAATTATCAGTCTTTTATAAAACATGTGTATTTACATTGAGCAGCTGTTACAGAATAGTAGACGAAAACTTAAAAAAACTGACTTAACTATAACTATAGTTGCTTTTTATTGTAAGCCTATAAAAAGAACTAGTATAAAATGAGCTCTGTCACCGGTATGACGGACTAATGTAGGTAATTATTGCATTAGCGACAAAATATTTTTTCAATAAAAAAAACACGTAATATAAATGTTAAATATAAGGCACGTGTACAGTTAGCACCGATAAGCACATCGCTTAAACTAATCGTTATTCGATACAATAGTACAATTCGGAGTACAGAACATACAGGACTTAATAGTCGATATGTACATAAAGTTAGTCACACTACAAAACCATTTTACTTTACTCCTTCAAAGCGTTATAAAGATTTTCTTCTTGGCCATTATATGAGCAATAATGACCCATAACGCCGTGCCCCAAACTGCCTCTATCAGTCTTATGGAGTGCGTTCGCATGTCTGGTATTCGCCAGTGGAAAGGGAACAGATGGGCGCATACAGAGTGTCCCACGTACAGGGCTATAGCGTTCAATCCTGGCGCCCTGAACGGACCTCCGCCCCATATCCTCCACGCATCGGTAAATGTATAACAGATGCTCAACACGGCAAGAGAGACGGCTGTTGTGACCAGAACGAACGACATGGACCTGAAACGGAATAACACGTAATTTTATATCAGCGCTGGCTGCCGACAGGCTAGAAACTTATGCTTGAGTAATCCAAATCCAAGATATATTAGTTACTCCATTAGTTGTGAAACTAATTATTTCCAGTGAGAAGGATTTGAATTTGTATAAAACAGTTCGTACAAACTCGAGAGATGGTGTGTGTCTCGTCAGTGTATATCTAACTAAGGGAAACACATTACAGTTTAATCTATCTTGGCATTCACATTTCCTATCTATATCTAAGACGTACTTTGGCATAATCCATATTTCTGCGTCACAACTTCCCCATTCTCAGTAGAGATATTGCTATTGTATAACCTTAACTGCAATATAAAATGTTTTAGGCGTTTCATTAGCCTTAGCCTACACTTTCTAGCTGGTATCGATAAATCGAAATCAATGTGATGACTCAACGAGCTCGTTCGTAACCTAAAATTTAAATAGAAATCCCACTTGCTCAAATGTCATTCAGTTTAATCGGAACATTGAAATGATTGAATGACATCTGGATTGATATCGGCTTGATAACTTATGAGATGGAATGCAAAAAATACAGTTGATTAAAGATGTTATGAGAGATATCAAATCGTGTACGTACATATGTACTCGTATGTGTAGTTGAAGTTGTTGCTAACTTTATCACCAGTCAAACATACATCTGTTTTTACATAATAATTCGTGGTAATAGATTCGTCATACAATACTACCAGTAATATTTGATATAGGAATTTTCCAGTTTAAAACATCTTATATATAAAATTCTCGTGTCACAGTGTTTGTGGTTGAACTCCTTCGAAACGGCTCGACCGACTCTCATGAAATTTTGTGAGCATATTGAGTAGGTCTGAAAATCGGCCAACATCTATTTTTCATACCCCTAAATGTTAAGGGTGGTCCACCCCTTAATAATTTTTTTAAACAAAACTTCTTGTTTGAGTTTTTTTATGAAACAGCATTCAAAAATACATACAACCTTAAATTTTGACCTTTGACAATCAACCCTTATTTTTTAATAGCCAAATTAGTAGTACTTAGTATAATAATATAGTTACACAATAAATTTATTACTTCGGTACTACTTAATCTATACATAGTATAAAATGAAATCGCTGCGGCTGTCTGTGCGAATTTTAATGTAGTTTTCGTCAACGGATAGAGTGGTTCAAGAGGAAGGTTTATATGTGATGTCGTGAAAACGCATTTTTGTGCGCTTACATTGCAAACACTGTCCTAACCATACGAGACATCAGTATAATGTAGTACGGAACTGTATATTTTAAAAAGGTCTACAAAAACGTCCTGATTGAATAAGTATATCGTCTATAAATAACCCACAGTAACAGTTTTTATCTTTCACATGTTACAAAAAAGAATAGGTTATTTACGAAGCTATTTTAAACAATACGGTATAATTTTCTAAGCAATGAAATACTTTAGTTGCGTTGTGTATGTAATGTAGATTAAAACGATCCTTTACAGAATATCATTAAAATGTAAATTTTAACAGATAGCAGAGATTTAAAATGCGAGGACAAAGAAACAGATTGTTAGGTGATACGAAGTTCGCCGGGTCAGTTAGTATGTAACACATAAAAATATTTATTACTAGTAAGTACACAATTTACATGGTTAAATTATGCTAAAGGAAGAGACATATGTATTATTACTAATGCACATTTTATATGAATAACACTGGATACAAAAAGAGCTAGTGAGATGTGACAATGCTAATGATTAAATGGATGATAATATTTTTATAAGGAAAACAATCATGTGGCACCACTGTAAAATGCAGTGTAACAAAACAATATAAATCCATGTCTATATCAAAATAAAATCTCTTTGTTTTAGTGATGCAAGGATCAATCTGCCAGATAGTAATATCCCAATAGAATAATTATGCCTGTGTTACACATGCACACTTTACATGAGGTATTGGACTATGATTTGTTTACTGTTCACTGGTGCGCATGCCCTTAATAACCTACAACAAATCTCTATGACATAAAATCATGGTAATGGCAACATCCATGTCGGAAACATAAAATTTCTCTTATTATGTATATTACTATAGAAATCTGCAAGCCTTTCAATCCATCAAGCTGTAAATACATCAATGGCTTAGAAATTTATATTTATAGATATATATTTTCAAAAAGATGACACATCACCCTTATGAGAAATGAATATAAAGTAAATTAATAAGTACATTTATTCATCAGTACTCATCTGACGTATGTGTTTGTAATAAAATAATAATAATAGTAATAGAAGAAAGAAGAAGAAAATAAAAAGAAATAAAAGTAAAAGAAAATGAGGATAAAAGTGAATAAGTAAAAATAAATAAATAAGAAGAAATAAATAAGAAAGTAAAAAGTAAAAAAACAAAAATAAATAGTAATAAAAGTAAATAGTCTGCCAACCCGCACTTGGTCAGCGTGGCAGACTATG
>DWMG01003709.1:0-11625 GCA_018244855.1 Elbella merops
TCATTTATTCCAACAAAAAGACCCCTTGGACCAATTAAAAATAGAAAAATTCAATTTTGTTCAGCGCCATATTGGGTGAACGCCTCAAACAAATGCTGTTTGAGTGCCCCGCCAACGTACCCTTCAGCCAGCGCGGACGTTTTGGACTCTGCGTCCATACTGTTAAGCGCGTCGCGTGCGCTGCGTGGCGCGCTGCAGACGTCAAAGTAATACTTGTTGTACTATTTTCGTTTTTTATTGTATTACAGCGTTTATCAATCGCTAACGAGGCCACGGGGAGTCCGCGGGAGCGAGAGGGCGGCGGCAGAGCGGGACGGGCGTATGGTAATATGATTTGTTTTGTTGCGGTGCGGTTTCCGACCGCGGCTTTGTCAGTTTTGTGATTTTTTTGTTGACCGCTCGATGTGGCTTTTTGTGTCATTGGCTATGTACATTTTTATTGGACGTAACATATATTTGTACAGTGTTGGTTTCATTTTCATGAAGTACTCGCACCTGCGATAAGAAACCGAATATTTTAATGTAAATAAAATAAGTGCTGCTGCTGCTATTCTGCTGGAAGAGACTTCGACGAATTTGTTGATGCCAATGAGGCAAACTCCGACCTAAGACTGCTTCAAGCCAGCCGTGATGCTTACGGACTTTTACTCAGAATAATTATTTTCATACTGTACAATGTACAGCTGCAGCTGCTGAAGGACTTAGGACTTATTTCTTTAGCTGCCAGTACTGGGTAGCTGTGTTTTGGCTGAATTAGTGGCAAAAATACGTGACTATGAACACAAGCACCTCCACTAACTATATTTCATTTTAATTTTCTTGGATTCCAAATGATAAATTAATGTTATTAAAAGCAAATGAAAAGTCAACGTATCTCGTGTGATCCTGAGACTAACAATCAAAATTCGTTTAACGAAAGGAAAAAACATTTCACAGAGTAGGGTAAGAGCACAATATGGGAGCGCATTGTGACAGCGAGATGTTATCTGCGCGGCTCGCTGAGGCGATTGTGCGACACAAAGGAACCTTGTTCGCGACAAATTAGTCGGAACGCGACTATTCCATCGATAACGTTTCGATGGACCGGTTAGCGACTATTGAGCCGTCAGATTACACTTAATGCTATTTGCTTTGATAGTTCCATAATCGATCCAATCTAAAGTTTATGTTAACATTCCAGTTAATGAAGTTTTTGACGTAGGTATTATACTATAATTTTATCGAAATACACTTCTAAATGTAATATGATAAAACAATTAAACTTTTAGCTCATCCATTTCCGTATTACGTAGTTATTAGAAAGAGCACCGGTAATACTTTTTTCTTTTTGTCGCCCGGTCTACCGGACCTTAACCTACTGGATGCGTACAGCAAAAGCAAATGAAACTGCATATATCTACATATGGTTTTGAAGATCATAAGTACCTACTTACTTTGTGAGATAAGAGTTATAAATTAGAAATCCCAGCGCTGTTTGCCTGCTATCGGAAATAACGATAGAAATGATAGTTTGCCGACGACGCCGGCCCACCAGGCTCTGCTGTAAGTAATGGTTTGTTTGTTAGTGAGCTGTAGTTACAATGTGTTTGTAGCGAGCGGGGCCGGTACCGTGTCATTAGCGGCGGGCTCAGCGGGACGCCGCACATTGCACTCATTCTTATTTTCTCTTTTGTGCGACATTTTAGGGTTCCGCTGTTCAGACCTTAAACCCCGTTACAAACGGTTTTGAAACTACATACAGGTATATACTCTCTAAAGGTAGCTTAATAGATAATTTAATGTATGTGAATACTTGTGAATCATTTATTCACATTCGTTTACCTCGCAGGTGGTACACTGACGCATAGATAGCTGCGTTACGTAATCTGAGTTATCAGAGTATATGTATTTGTGTAGGAATATATCTGACATCGGACACAATTATGCTTATGTTCTACATGTAACTAAATGTGTGTCAGTTAGTCATGGTGAGCGTACGTCTATAAACAAGAGTGGAAGAAAACGTTTTCTCCGAGTTAAATAGGCATATATCTACCTGTATTGGAAGTTGAATTACATACATTTTTATACACGCAGACTATTAATTGAAGGATGCCGTACTACAAAGAGCGAGCTCTAAGTGTACAGAACTAGAATCAGTCGCAGGCGGCGCGCACCGCTCCCGCGGCGGCGAACGCGGGGCCTCCGCGGGCCTGCTATTAATACTGTTATTGTGTTCGCGCCCCGCGGCCTCAGTGTTGCCATCGTCGGAGCTATATTATATGCCATCCTAATTGAATAGCATATCGAATTTATTCATATTTTTTAACTAGTGATGAAGATCGTCACCATCGCATCAGCCTCTGCCGTTCCGATGCCGGACATACGTAGGCCTTTCCCAAGATGTACTACAATACTCGAATCTAAGCGGATTACATCTAGCTGCTATCACCTGTCGTTTTAAAGTCATCGGTAATGAGTTTCCAATATTTCAGAATGCGTGTTCCCGCTTACTATAAAGATGATCATTGAGAAAGAAGGTGGTCCTCGAGACAGGATTTTAGTAGTGCTATAAATGAGTATAAGTTCAGGTTTCCATATCCTTTTATCCAAACCCTTGTGTCAGAAAACTAAATGGATGACGAGAAACAAAATGACAAATAGTGTCTGTGGCGATATCGGCTTATTTAACTGTTAAATTATTACATGCAATTAAAAACGCTGATTACTATCGTTTTATATTTACGTTTTATATAATTTATTTTTTATGTCTATTCAAAATGCGGGTGAATAGGCACTTTCTAGGCGAGCGTGCTACACCCTAGGCTGCATCTCGTTTTCCATCAGGTGGGATTGCAGCCAAACGCGAGCCTATTTGTAATAAAAAAAAAACCTCTGAGCTCCTAAAGTTCACTACAACTGTACAACACCCAGGAGCGTGAGGTCTCTCCGGCGCGAACCCTGTTGATGTGGCCTGACACCGCGCGGCACCACTGTGTCAATTACATTCCAAATACCAATAGTTTATATGGTACTTTTAGTGGGTCCATGCGGTGGCGACTTGCTAACGTAACACGACATGTATATACAACATGTAGGTACTAGCACAGTGTCACTGGTACGGTCAACAGAATGTGCTCACCACAATCCACATGTATGTATTTTGCTATCGCAGCAAACGGCTCAGTTTCGCATAAACACTATCGCAGACGATAGACAAACTTAATATTTATAATGTTGTGAGCAAATGTGTGTGTTGTTGTCCCCCGTATCGCTTCGGGCCGTTTATATTCGATTTAATAGCGAACAAAACGCCATGGAGTAGACGTACGCCGTATTTTTACGAGCAGCAGAGTCACACTTATAGCTGACTGAAACTGGAAGGAATACAAGCAAGTTTGCAGCATGACCCAAAACCAGTGCATCATTAATTATTCTGTCAGTGTATATCATATAATTTTAAGCGAATCATTAAAGAAGGTGGTCCCAACACTGATTTTAACGAAAGTATCAAAGTTCATTATTGAACATAATCAGCTTGGAATTTCATTTTCAGTACATCGCCTGTGACATGCATTCATATGGAGGTAAAAGATGAGAGTCCACAAGGTGCACGACGACACAAGTGGCGGCGTGGTCCCGCAGCGCGGCCCTCTCCGCGGACGGCCCAAGCCGCCGCTAAGTGATGTAAAATGACAAAAAATGCTCGCCGAATCACTGGCGTTTTTTAATAATTGTTTTATGCTCTAACAAATGAGTTTGAAATTGGATCGGGCTCCGAGCGCTTACAAAAATGGATGCTTAATGAGATTAGAGCGAGCGAGACGGACGTAGGCGGCAGAGAGCGATGCCAACGCTTTGTTTCAGATGTTGTTGCTTGCAGATCTTTATGAAAAAGGTAACTGGAAAACTCTAGGTTTTAAAATTTAAGACTAATAATATTTAATTAAAACAATTTTGTTTTATTATTATTAAGTAATTTGACAAGTTTATTTCTTTAAGAGCCGTTAATTATCACATAGGCTTAAATTTATTATCTAATTGTTCAAAGCGTCCTGAATAATTAATATGTGGCAAGTACGGTGGAATGCGAAGTTATTCCTCATCGACAGCATCACAGAGGTGTACTCGAACGAGTGCTAAGCGTATTTAACATTATAGAACAAATCTGGAAACCGTGAATTACTCTTTACTTAATGCACGTTAAATATCCGTCAATATCCGTCATTATAATAAATTTATAACCAAACTGAATATTATAGCTTATGACATCTTTATACACGTTCATCTGACTGCAAATTAGCCAGAGTCAGGGCCACCGTATTGAGGAATTTCACAAATATACATATAATACTTATTTTGTTTTTTTACCCCGTACCCATGTACAGATGGAAGTTACATTTGTGCTCACTGTAAAAGTGTTCGCCCTAGTCGAAAACGAACCCACAACTCTCTACTTGGAGTCACGACCCCTGAACCAATGCAGCACAACCGAACAAGGACACACGCAAACATTAAAGTCGCCGTTAACAAGCAGTTACATTTTCTTTTCATTCGGCGTTAATGAGCTAACAGCGACGCAAAGAATAATCCGAGCTTCATAACAGCTCTGTTATCGGCAAATTTGTGACAAATTGCCTCATTAAGCGCCGGCAGTGCAGGACGCGGCTGTGTTTAATTTTATTGCCGCCTGCCGGCTCAAGGAGGCAATAATTACAGCACTGGACGCTCAAGTCTTCGGCCGTTCAGACCGCGCGCGTTTTGTTGCTTTGTTTTTAGCGACGTTCTTAACTGATTTATATCCATGTTAGTGCTATCTCATATTAAATTATAGACCGACCCAGAGTATGATGTTATTTTAAAACAATACACTCAATGAACTTCAATTGCAACGATAATAATTGTCTGTTTTATTTAATTGTTACGAGTGAGCCTCGGACGTCAACAGTTTTATGTATTTTCCTATGAATGTGGCATTTTCTCGTTGGAAATAGTAGGTATATTTAGTTTGCTCATAAGTTGTATCAAATTTGTTAACATTCGAATTGATTCGTATTTTTCGTGGAAAAAAGATCTTGATCGCTAGAAGTCGCTAGAAGATATTTCGTTGAAATTGGTACGTATGAGTAATGAAAAAAATCAAGACTATTTCTTGGAGGTCAGCTTTAGGCACACAACACATATCAATTACTATTTAAACTTATTTCACGTACAGTGTATCTCCCCACACGGTACGTAAGATAGTGCAAAAGATTGGTTAGCCTCTGTACACCTACTGATCAAACTTTTTTTAAAATTACAAATCGGCTCGCGTTTGGCTTTCTGAACTGTTTCCTTAGAAATCATAGAAATATGGTTCTCGTAAGGATCACAATTTATTATCGAAGTGGAAAGTTGCCGGGTAAAATAAATATTTGAATTACTAACATATTTAATCGTTTGTTTTATTTTATGACACGTCCTCGACTGTTATATCTGCGAGACATAAAATTAATCTAAACTTGATATTATGGAAAGATATTGAAAAAAAAATAAGTAAAAGCTAGAACTAAAGCCGCCTGGCGGCTGAAGCTGCCGGCGCTGCGCCCCTTAATAGGCTTTTTATTGTTTTAGATGAGGCCGCGCGTCGCCGCCCGCGCTGCTCCCTTATCACTTACCTTTGTCAGAGCAATCTTATTTTAACCGATTTTATGTAAATTGTCCAGATTTTATATGAACGAAATGATAGACGTACCTGTATAATTAAACTTCAATGTAACGGAGATTTTGTCTGGAGATAGCTATCCTAGCGTTGCTGTTCACGGAAGCATACTTGCCGCCGGCTCCCCGCTGGGCGCGAACATTCTGCTGTCACTTTAATATGAATCTTACATTAATCCAAGAGTACTTACAATAATGTATTTAACAGAAGATTATTTCATTCAATAACCCAGTGCAACACAAATGAACAACGAATTTGAAATTCGACGAAAGGATTAGCGCCTTCGTGTAACAAGTAGGTAACATCTATCCATTCATTGAGTTGTCCCATTCAAGTCTAGTCTAAGAATTTGTGGCCTTTTTGATAATAATAATAAATCATTTATTTTGTTCTCTCACCACAAGCCCGCGGTCACATTTGTTTACTTTAAGCTCTAGGTTATGACCCTGTTTTGGAATGTCGGGAGGTGCTCTAGGGTCATTTGGATGACAGATCTTCAGACCTCGATCTTAATATTCGATTCAAATACAACAATATCTTTGCCGGATCGGCGGATATACACCTATAATATCTCGATACTGGCGGGTTTGGGCCGGTCCTGCTGTTTGGGTGAAACACATCTGTGGCGTTGGCGGTGCGCCGGCGTACCGAGTGCGGGTCCTAGCAGATGTGTACGTCGTACGATCGTTTCTTTCGCTTAGCATTGATGCAACAATAGTAATAGAACAAAATAAAGCGGGCTCTGGAGAGAAATAATAAAGTAACCACGAGCCACAGAAAAACTATACAAAAAAACGTAATGTAGGTGGACGCGTTAACAAGGCCCTTTCAAGTTAAATGTCGGTTTATCCGTAAATATATCGGTAGCAATTCTGAAAGCACTCTAAATGCCATTCGAAACTTTTACACTCGAAATATCCCAAAAATTAACATCACTAATAAGCCCATATTACTACACGACCAATTTAATGAGACCTCTCAGCTGTAATTACCGACCTATGGCTGCCAGTAGTGAAAACAGCCACAATTTCACCCACCCTACGTCATTGCAAACGGTTTACGTGGTAAATATAATTGTGATTGTGGTTAGTATCAACTAATAATAATTTTTGTTATTTCAATTGATACATACTGTTCCGGGTCAGGTACTATTGGATTTCTCTAATTTATAATTTTTCATTTCATTTCATTAGATTTATTTCATGGGACGTAAATGTAACTGTTTAAATGTGGGAGTGTACTACACTCCTCTGAATACCCCTTCGGGGATAACAGGCGTGAAGTTACGTTTTTTTTTTCAATTAATACATAGCACGCTCGTGCCTGTAGATACACAAAGCGACAAGGTATTTAGGATGACTACCATGTCACAGTAGGCCTGCAAAGTTCATATGTTAGGGTTTTTGATATTTGTTGAGTAAGCTGGATGCCACTCACTTTCAAAGTACATCAAATAAAATAAACACTACAAAGAAATTATAAAAACAATACAAATTTGTAATCCTGGGGGGTCAAGAAAAGTTGGTATATTTTTCAAATGTGTTTCAGAGCAGGCAGGCAGGTATTAATTTGAGTGCGTGTTATTATGATCCCCGTGATGGATGGGATGAGTAAGCGAATATTTGTTTTGAGATTTTGTGCCGATATTAGGACCGAATGGTGCTTACTTGTTACCGATGTCTTTTTGTTGAGGGTTTCTTTAAAATGGAGACGCTTTATTTAATTCAATAAAGTGCGGCTAAAGATTATACAATGACATATTGAAAGCAATGACAAGTCTATCTTAAAGCTTTTTATAGTAGTAAAGTGAACGACTTAGATTAGGGCCGAGGTAACAAGCAGACATAGTGAATTAACAAACAAAAGGGATTACTGTGGCTGATAAATAATTACCCCATTTTGGGGGAGGCCTATGTCGAGCAGTGGACTAAGATAGGCTGATGACGATGATGATCATGTGGCTGATAAATAATTGTCCTAATGGAAGTGTTTCAAGTGCTTTTCCTACCAAATAATTATAAGGAAACAGTAAATATTGGAATTTTCAAACATCTTGTATCTATATATGTATGTATATCATAACAATAAACCAAGCTAGAGATATGGTCACTTTCGATCGTCGCATCTTGATGGCGATTTGGGATTCCTTGAATGCTGTCACTTTTTCAGCACCAATTTTTTTGTTCCTACTCGTAAGTAGTGGCACGAGTCGACGAGGAAAGTTGAAAGAAATGGTACGATACTTAAAATTTTACGACTCATTATTTGCAGGGTTTTTACATTAACAGTAGACAAACAGACAAACGGTCATCCTAACATTGCTTGGATATTAGCAACATTAGATGAATCATCTCGGCGCAGATTTTGGTTTCTCTCAGGACCGACGGACGATGTGGCCGGCAATTGTGTGTTACAGTGTTCTGGATATTCATCTGAGGGAAGAATATCACTTAGCAGTTACGTTGTGGTCGTCAGGGAGTGCGTATACTATACGAGACATTAGTGTAGCAGCTATTCGCTAGGGATAGCTTACATAGATGTAGTTTCTGTGTTCAGTTTTATTTCATGTGGGCTGAAACAATGGCGATGATATGATAAGCCAGAATGATTTAAGATTCTGGTGTTCCAGGTCTTTTTTATTACTTGCCATAACGATGGAGGAAAACGTCGAGAGGAAACGTATATATACATACATATATACCTTTGAGTTATCCATAATGGGGTGTAACGATTATGAATTCTGCCAACCCATGCGAGCTATAGTCCTTGTTATCGTGAAAGTATATTTCAAACAGTGAATGTTTCAGGTAGCATTAGTATGCATTGTTATAGACATATTCGTGTGTAGATGTTATAGCCCCGAACTGCTCTGTTAGCCCAGCAGGTAGTGTGCCAGTGCATTGAGTGGTCAGTTAGCCGCTTGTTCCTCTCAGTGAGATTGCTCGCCGGTGACACAGACTAAGCGATACACTCATACCTATGGTACGTACATTTCTGGATCCTGTCCCGTGGGAACGCGGAGTGTTCATCCTAATGTAATTATTGTATAAATTATAATTCTCGCGTTATCCTTCACGAAGGATTCACACGGTATTTTATGCAATAAACTAAAGCACGGGTAATAATTAAATTATCTGTTACTATTTTAATTTAATATCTTTTTTTCTGAAAATGTATTTGTTTTTGCTCACTGGCATGTGTATGTTCAAGGTAAAGTAAGATAACGAATAAAGCAGCTGCTGCAAATAGTTTGTCCAGTGAACCATAATAGCATGTCTCATTATATGAAGGCCCTGGATTATTATAAAAACTTCAACCAATTCAACCAAGCGTAGTAGGTACTTAGAAAGTAGGTATATAAATATATACTTAGAAAGAAGGAAAAGAACAGCCACGTATATAAATGTTGATGTAAATACATTCAGAAATGGTGTAGATACCTCTGCATATTGTGCATGCACTGTGCAGATGACCAGAAGTCGGTAATTCGATTTCGCCTCGAGATGACCAGCGCGCCATCTTGCGCCAACTCGTCCGACGCCGGAATAATTGCGATATTGTTCTAGTTACTTCGTGTTAATAGAGTCTGCGGAACGGCACACTCCGGACATTAACTGTGTTATAAATGCAATTGACAAGTTACACGCTGGAGACCTGCAGCGTGCTTTTCCTGCGACGGCGCTGACTGCGACATGACCACGGGGAACTACCAATATATTACATTGTAAAACAAAGAAAAAGTCAAAAGTGTCACTCACACTAAAAAACTTAATGTTCCAGAATCGGTGATGTGCTTGTTGGTTTAACTCAACGTACATAACGGTACTTTAAAAACAGGTCTAATTTAAAACACTAAATGTAGATCTCACGGCTAGTATTTGACGAGCCGCTACTGGTCAAGAGTCGGAGAAGCTTTGTGGCTGTGCGCAGAAAGACTTACGATGTACACCTCCAACTACATACATCTACTCCATTATTATACCTATATTAAATATAAAAAAAAATATCCTCTGATACTACTGTAATAATAATAGGACAGTATTATTTTATCAACATAAATATGTTCGTTGTTTCTTACAAGGGTTGTTACTAATAGTAGATATTAATAATGTGCTGGGTGGAATGGTAGTTAGTTGTGCATCGATATGACTACAGCAACAATCCGTTCTTCAAATGCGACTCAGTCCGTACACAAATCACATAACGTGATCACTGATATTGAACGTCACGAGCATAATATGAATGTTAAATAATTATCCCCCTCCTCGCGTAATGAGCGCGCCGAAGCGATCGAGAAAAGCAATCAGTTACTTAGGTAATTAAGCGTATAAAGGATAAAACTGAAACAACCCGCAGCGAGTTCGCTCAATTTCCTCACAGTTTCTTCTTTGATTACTTCGTTAATACACATTTTTAGCGGATCCCTGCCTTTTAATTAACAAGCGCATTACCTGGAACTCGCAAAATGTATATTTACTGCTATATCTACATGCAAGGGGCATGGAAGCCAGCTGTTGGTATGCACTGTCCAAGGATACTGGAGCTGGCCTGCACTCGACTAGGTGGATGCAATGCTACTTTTAAGCATAATTGCAGTTTAGATGAACTGGACCAGAAGAGACATCTCGTAATGCGTCTCATCCGGTGCTCATTGCACGCACATCGTTCCCATTAGATGCTACATGTACATATAACATCCCTATAAAAGTGACTCTGTTCCATTAATCGTTTTTAAACGATAATCGGCTCATAACAAGAGGTCCGTGTGTTTTGCACAAAACTAACTGCGGTTATTTTATGTTAGCACTTCTACGAATATAGCACAGTCAGGAATCTTGTTTGATTACTTACTTTTTTTTTGAGTAGAGCGTAACCGAATAACGGGATTAAAGGAATACACCCGTTACTAACATTCGTGCAGCTATATATTTGTCAGTATAGGCGCAGCAATGATTAGATCTCATTCTGGATAGTTAGAGATTTGTTACCGTTCCAGAGAACTGAGCTGGTCGCCTCTAGTACAAATGCATGTAGATCGGCAGCAGCTGCCAGCCGACCAAAGCGAAAATAGTTGTGATAATAATTGAATCACGGTAAAGATTGCTATAGACGTTGCGACCAAATCTATAAACATATTTATGTATAAACAGGATTTACTGGTATATGCTTCAAATGCATCTGCAGTTTACTCTATAACCTAAAATATATTTTTTAAAAATGATCTTATAAACCAGGATCATCATGTGTAAATTGTAAATACTAATGACGATAATTGTTATTTTAGACTGTATTAAAACCTTTTTGTCATCTATCTGATTGCTGAGTGTTTAGCTATTAAAGTCACCTGCTTTATTTTTTTAAAACTATCATTTGCCTGATCATAGAACTACATACTGTTACCATAACATTTCATGAACTAAGCAAAACAGTCACGTTACAAACAAACATACTTAAACTATGTACTGTAGCGATGTACTGTAGCAGAGCGAGTAATTACCGGGTAATGGAGTAATGGGTTGAACAATCAGGACTCATCGCGGAAGGATAGTAGAGATCAAAGCTTGACAACTGCAGGCGGCGGGCGACCGCGCCCGTGCGCCGCGCGGGACACTCGGTTAAGGAAACTGTATTATTATTGATCTTCCGGAAAAAAATTACGTGAATAAATCTGTTTCTTTTTTTGAATTTTGACCGTATGATTAAACTTTTTTTATAATAATTCTCTGCATTCTGATGCAATGCCTGTGTACTCGTATGTTCTTCATTGAAGATAATTCTTGCGTTTAAGTTACTGTACTGACGCTACGCGGCAACGCATTTGTGATTGACCTCGAAAATTAGTTCATTATCAAAGATATACATTTCCTACTAGCAAATAATGGATATAATAATAAGCAAATACATACTTAGTGTATGTAGTGTAGGACGTTCTCTGGCCCGGTGGG
>DWMG01003710.1:0-11623 GCA_018244855.1 Elbella merops
TATCTGACTCCACTGCTGGACATAGGCCTCCCCCAGAAGGGGGGTTATGCCCGTAATCTCCACGCTATGCATGCGGGTTCGAGATCGCAGAGCACAACTTTTCACACCGCCGACGCTACTGCCCGTCGGCGGCCAAGGCAGTTAGCCGTGCCTACTCGTATTTAGGCTGCGCTATACCGCAATCAGCCGGTCGCCCCTACTTATAATATTGTGTATAGATTTTTACTATTGAGTTGATTTTGAGTAATAATAATGAAATGCTGTATTTAGAGAAGTAACACAGTTTTTTTACAACATGCAAGAGAGCATCGGGTAAATAAATATAACTATATAGGTATAGTTGTAACTATATTGTAAGAACAAGGCATGGAAAATAAATCATTATTATCACATAAACATTTAAAAAACATTGTCATTTCCTCCGCGTCGAGAGATACTCTTCATGCCTTTTCTTGCTGTTTAATAAACCGTAAAATGAAACATCCACTTGTAAATTTCAGGTCATGATTCTATGAAATTATATTTCGTAAGGAATAGTTTGATTTTTATCATTTTCATCGATTGTTATCAAATTTGCTCATTATCAGCACTGACCAACCGAATTACTTACTACAAGCGTGAAAGCGATAAGCGAAGAACAATAGGATTGTTTGAAAACATAATATAAATACTATAATATGTTTTACATTCATAAGACGATATAGGGTTAAAAGAACTGATTGAACTAAAGTAGAAGTTTATAAAACAGGTTTATTGAACAGTGTTTGAATAAATCGTCCAGAAATTTTAGTGTTACAATTTGTAAGTTACGTTTCGTTACTTTTCAACGATCTAAGTTACTTATATTGAATTGTAGTTACTACGCAGAGTGTAAGTGAGTAGGTACGTGAACTTGGCCGCTCGGTTACGCCAAATCAAAGGCTATCGACTATTAAATTGAGGGTTCCGTGAAGGTGGCCACACAAGGTTGACTACAAGCACGCCACGCCCTGGCGCACACGATCGCGCGACATGTGTTGCACATGCAATTTTCACAACTTCTCAAGTTGATAAGATTTCATTTAAATTAAATTCTAATATCTTGAGAATACATTTTTTAGACGTGACTGGTGAAACATGGGAGTATATCACACTACTCCTTCAGGGATTACAGGCATTATATACTTAGTAACATTAAGAATTGTATTGTATTTTAAGAACATATTCTGTGCTCCTGTATAGGAATATATGAGCCGCAGTTGTGGCCGCACATAATTAATTCCACTTTCATTTGCACCGCAAACCGGTAGGAAAAGGAAGTCATATCGTGTATATGGCAAAATAATTTGTTACAATGAAGTTTTAATTTACGGTAACAAATTGCCAATTCTAGAGACACTCTCGATATTTTTTTTTGAAACGGAAAAAACATACAATATATGTACAAAACAGCGCTTGAATGTTTATACCGTATCGTATAAAATTCCCAATTTCAGAGACAATAATAATCTTCTTTTTGGGAACGAAAAAACATGCAATATACAAAACACTGTGCTTGAGTTCTTATGAATAAGTAAGGTAAATACGAAGGCAGAGGAAGGTAATGAACTTTTACCTCACTTTTAATTTATCGTTCCCTTAGACTGCCGTACGTAAAATATCAAGAAATGTTCTGTGAGCTAAAACTTCTGTACAAAGGTTTTATTTACGCTGTTTGTATAATAATTCCTAATTGGGTTTAACTTTTAAAGCCGAATATCCTTTTATATGCACCGTTACCAAATCCATCGTTAATATGAATAACATTAACCTATTGGTTAGTTGTTTACATATCCCAAGACGTGTATGGAACAGTAGTTTTTTTCGCAAGTCCGCACCATCGCGGGAGCGTTAAGAGAGTTACAACTACAATCAGATCTCGTTCACCTTGCATCATTGGAACCACAAGAACATCCCACTCGCATCAAACGAGTCAGCCAATTTAGACTTTTCTGTAGGGTTGCCATTCACCATCGTATCTTTCAACTTCTTGTCTAAATTGTCCAACTTCTACTCATATTTATGGGATGTAACTTCACACGTCATACGTACAAATAGATCTTTTCGGTTTAATCTGCTTCTTTAATTCCGTGGCTTTTAATTAAATGCATCGGATTATTGCATTATTAAAATGCCATTTCGTATTTTTGCAGGAAAATTTTTCCAAGATAGATATTTTAGAAGTTTTTGGTACATTTCAGACCTTGCGTATTGAAATAAGGATCGCAATTATACCTATTATTTTGTATGTGAAGTCGTAAAGCGAGTTGGCAATCCTTATTGTACAAGCGGTCGGCCCTGGATTGGACGGGATATGGACATTGAACAAAATAAGGCAATGCGATCCACACGTCATGCTGTAGATTAATAATCAGTTTCTTTTTAATTCTATGGATTCTACAAGCTTTTTTCCTTAAGTACAATCAAAGTATGGATAATCATTACTTATATATATGAAAATAAGTACACGCTGTATTACGAATGAACACGTAATGAAGTAAATATAAATAAGTATATTTGCTTTTTTAACCCTTGTGCGAATAGGAGTCGAAAGAAGTATATACAAAGAATTATATATACATAATTATAGAATTATATACTATTACTTCCTCTTATATATATGTACTTATGTAGTAAAGTTTTCTTTTTAAATTTCAAACAATGTATACATACTAGTGTACTTTATACAATGCCGTTAGTCATGCAGCAAATAGGCGGGGGTACCTACTGGAAATAGATTGAATAATGCTATGATAATAACCAAGTATCTTCGGTTTAAATCATAAAGCATTCCGTTCGCAAGCCCCTTGTATCTCACCATAAATAAATTAACGGTTTAAAATAATACATTACTTATAGTGTTTACATGGCAAAGTATTTATGTCTAGACATAAAAATATTCTTATGTTTCCAGTGTAAAAAAATATATTAGACGTTTAACGTAGGTACTGTGCACCCACACAATAACTGATGAATACAATGGACGAAGGCGATAATGCATAAACGTTGCTATCGAAACATTGTGATGTAATGGAGGAAATAGTTCTTCAGGCCTTCCCAATGACATATTAACCTCGGCAACTCCCAATTATGTAAATACGTACTAAACGTCTTTCCTGATACATGAATCTAAAATTTAAATATTTCGATGGTGCTGCTAAAAGTATATTTTTTGTTTGCAGCTCAACCCGGACGTAAACGCGTTCCAAAGGAAGTTCGTAAATGAAGTGCGACGATGCGACGAGATGGAGCGCAAACTGCGCTACATCGAGGCCGAGGTCCATAAGGACAAAGTGCATGTACCTCACGTCAAGGAGTTGCCCAGAGCGCCCAACCCCAGGGAGATCATCGACCTTGAGGTATGGTTTTACAAAATGCCCGAATAAACCAACAAACTACACATATGTTACATTTTTTTTTATATCAAAAGGCTAGGCAAACAGCAGGCGGCCCAGCTGATGGTAGGTGGTCAATGGGTTACCCATATGTTGCCTGCCTTGAAGGTATTTTTCACTACGCCGTCTTCGTCATATTTATTTACGAGAAGCTAATTCAGCAACACTCATATCTCATTAATAACACACAAAAGCCGCCCACTATTGTTGATAGCTCCTTATTAACTTAAGACCGTTGTGAAACATATTATCGTTATCGTGATGGCACTCAACGGTGTCCTACTTGCGCGTGTCTTCCAGTTTCTTTATCAAATGTTGTTAATTGCACTTTCTACCAAATTCTCGTATAAAACTTGTACTTATTAATAATTACTATCAAATTATTTTTATGCATTCTCAACTTACAGGCGCATTTGGAAAAGACCGAAAACGAAATTTTGGAGCTGTCGCACAATGCAGTGAACTTAAAACAAAACTATCTCGAGTTGACGGAACTCAGACACGTTCTGGAAAAGACGGAAGCGTTCTTCACCGCTCAGGAAGAAATAGGGATGGACTCATTAACTAAGTAAGTTTGGGAATGCCGGCTTAAAGGACTAATATTTTGTAAAAAATCAAATAGAATAATATTATGTACTTTAACATTATTTTTCAAAGAGAATACCCTTCAGAAACGTAATAACACGTCAAATTGCATGAAGGAAAACCTTAAAAATTTCTGAATTTAATGGTGAATATGTTATGCCTTAGGTCGCTAATATCAGATGAAACTGGCCAGCAAGCAGCCACACGAGGTCGACTCGGCTTCGTAGCTGGCGTCGTCCAACGGGAGCGAGTCCCCGCTTTCGAACGCATGTTGTGGCGTATCTCCCGCGGCAATGTCTTCCTGCGCCGCGCTGAACTAGACAAACCTTTGGAAGATCCTACCTCTGTAAGTACCAGTTCTATTTATTTAAAAATTTACACCAATAGAATGAACGCTATTATTTAATACTAGAGTCAACTAAAGAAAGCAAGTAGATAATATCACCCAAACAAAATGCGCAAATAACAAGCATGAATACCATGGTACCAGAAAACAGCAAAAAAATCTGTTACTTTGTCATATATGTATTTTATCAATGGAACTGCTTTATGTATCGTTATTGTTTACTATCTTCAGACATTTACTTGTAATCATAATGTTGTTGCGATTTGACCTTGGATATTTCCCATACATTGTAATTATCAATAACATATCTTCAAGCTGTCTACATCTTAATCTCCCACTCTTTGATAGACTGGTATCTCTGCTAATCTACACTAGAGTAGCATGGTGGCTTAGGATGATAAAGTGTTTCAGCCCACTAGATGATGATCATATTTTTTACTCTTACAGGGAAATGAGATCTATAAGACAGTGTTTGTGGCGTTCTTCCAAGGTGAGCAGCTGAAGTCGAGGATCAAAAAGGTGTGCACCGGTTTCCACGCATCACTGTACCCGTGCCCACCGTCCAATACCGAGCGCCAGGACATGGTCAAGGGAGTCAGGACCAGACTTGAGGACCTCAATATGGTAAATGCTATTTTGATTCATTTCCTTAGTTTTCATTATGTTCTGCATAGATATAAATGGATATCCCTATATTAAATGATTTACTGAGTTCAATTATTAGCTGTAATTTTTTAATTTTACTGATGAAAAATTCATACTGAAGGATATTTCCTTTT
This sequence comes from Elbella merops, assembly GCA_018244855.1. NCBI lineage: Eukaryota > Metazoa > Arthropoda > Insecta > Lepidoptera > Hesperiidae > Elbella > Elbella merops. The sequence continues at coordinate 5,124 of DWMG01003710.1, forward strand.
GTCGCTAAATGTACATTCAATATCACTTGCAGTAAGTAGTTAAGTACCCGTATAGCGACATATAAATGTTCAATGACAGATGGCGCCACAAGCATTCTAAATCACGCTATCATAACTTGTTAAAACAATAAATATGCGAAATTCCCACGGAGGGTAGTTAGACCGTTAGAAGTTAGATCAGCTTATTAAAACAAATGCTGATGATGGCTTTTGCAAGGCATAGACAATTTTATCCAATTTCAAAAATCTCCCGGTGTATAAAATACATTGCTTTATTAAATAACTGATTTATGCCTCGTTTCTTATTAAGTATGTATATTGACAACACTTTTTAATGTAATAAGATAGGCAACCGTTATTTTCTTGATCTTCAAAATTCTCCACGGGATACAACATGTTCTGCAAGTAAATTATTTTTATAAAGCAGTTATAGAGCCATCAGTTACATTTATATACCCACATAATGTCTAACAACAATGCCTCAATAAACAATATTAACAGTTTTTTATTAATCCTTTATAAAAATAGGTGCTGAACCAAACCCGCGACCACAGGCAGCGCGTACTCGTCAGTGTTGCCAAGGAGTTGGACAGCTGGTCAATTATGGTCCGCAAGATGAAGGCCATCTACCACACTCTCAATCTTTTCAACATGGACGTCACCAAGAAGTGCCTCATTGGCGAATGTTGGGTGCCAACTGCTGATTTGCCTAACGTACAGAAGGCACTTGCTGATGGATCTGTAAGTATTAGCGTCGACTTCTAAAAGCAAGTGTCGTATAGATTTACTGTTATTTAATAATGCCTTGAGAAAACAAGATAAATTACAATAATACAGGAATAAATAAAAAACCAAATGTAACAAGTAAAAGAGAGTCAGATTATTTTCAGCTCCCATTTTCTGTACTATGTGGGCAATTATTATATGGAACGTTTGATATATTAAAACTTAAAAAAAAGTAACGCATTTGAACTCAAATAATATAAAATGGAATGACCTAACTAGAAATAAGAAAATTAACCTTCTTGACGCTATTGCGTACAAAAATGTTATAAATTCCATTAAAATTTTATACCAAATTGCAGAACGCATGCGGTAGCTCTATTCCATCATTCCTTAACTGTATTGAGACTGACGAGGAACCGCCCACCTTCAACCGAACCAACCGTTTCACGCGTGGCTTCCAAAACCTTATTGATTCATACGGCGTTGCCTCATACAGGGAATGTAACCCAGGTATGTGTTATCAAGTAATTATAATCGCTACTCCGTCGATGTCCTTGCTTTTAAAATTATTCAATATTCTTGGAATATTTTTGGAATTGACGGAATGTTTACAATACGATACTCATATCACTGCTTCTTAGGCGATACCAATTATGATATATCATTGATGTGAAATTTGTTAAAAATTGTTTTATTAAATCCCACAGAAACAGACTGAGACGTAACAAGAAAATAATAATACTTAATATTGCAGCTTTGTACACCATCATCACATTCCCATTCCTGTTCGCGGTGATGTTTGGCGACTTGGGCCACGGCATGATCATGGCCATGTTTGGAGCTTGGATGGTCATCAAGGAAGTGTCGCTCGGAGCCAAGAAATCGAACAACGAAATCTGGAACATTTTCTTCGCCGGTCGTTATATCATCTTGCTCATGGGCTGCTTCTCCATGTACACTGGATTTGTGTACAACGACATTTTTTCGAAATCAATGAATATCTTCGGCTCCTCCTGGACAGTACCCTATGATAATGCGACTCTCGAAAAATACGCGGCCATGACGTTGGATCCTAAAGACTCCTACATCGACGAACCTTACTTCATTGGTATTGACCCAATATGGCAGGTACTGTTCATTGAAATTAGATGTCTTAAACATTATATTATATAGCCCTAAAACCTACTTAACAGGATATGATTTTTCAGACCGCTGACAACAAGATTATTTTTCTGAACTCGTACAAAATGAAGCTTTCCATCATCTTCGGTGTCCTGCACATGATTTTCGGTGTCTGCATGAGTGTTGTCAACTACAAGTAAGACATTATTATGCTAATAAACTGCTTTGATATTTACAAATTTAACTTATTCTTGGTTTATTAACTTGTCATTTTAACAGCTTCTTCAAGCGTCGCTACTCCATCTTCCTCGAATTCATCCCCCAAGTGGTGTTCCTGTGCCTTCTCTTCTTGTACATGGTATTCATGATGTTCTACAAATGGGTGGCTTACAGCACATTGTCTAAAGGTGCGTAATTTTTTTTCAACTCTTAAAAAAAGATTCATAGACAATAAAGAAATAATATTATCATAGACTCAATATCAAAATAATATAATTATATCAAAATTTTGAACGATTTTAGTGGCGAAAAATAATCTAGTTAACTGTTTAACAACAACGTGTGAAAATGACTTCATAGGTTATGGATTACTACATAAACTAGAATAGATAGTTGACCTAAAGATATATGATAGTTTGGTTTACGGGATTAAAACTGTAACTGTAAGGTATGCGTACATTTGTGAACTAAATATATCTAATGCATAGATTTCTGTTTTCAGATAAAGCCTACACGCAAGGCTGCGCGCCCTCCGTCCTGATCCTGTTCATCAACATGATGCTGTTCTCGAGCACAGAGCCAGAATCGGGCTGCAAGGAGTACATGTTCGACGCGCAGGGCACATTGCAGCGCGTGTTCGTGCTGGTGGCGCTCTGCTGCATCCCCGTCATGCTGCTCGGCAAGCCACTCTACCTCCTCTCGGCTAACAAGAAGAAAAACGAGACCAAGGCAAGACAATTTTTTTCTTCCAAGACTTTATGCAATTTGTTATCCAAATATAAATCGATACATGTTACGCATGACTTCAAAAATGTCTATTAAGATGATTTTTGGTGGCATTTACAATTCATTTCTTTCAAACAAATATGTACTTAAAAAGACTTAAATGCATAACACATTACAAGGTGTTCATCTCTTTTTGTTCTAAGCTCTTTTGTGTTATCGTTTCCCTTGCTTTTTTAAGTCACTCTCGCATCTCAAATTTATATTGTCAATTAAAATTTATTATTAAAATTTTGTTTTATATAGCCGGAACAACCGAACGGCAATATCAATCAGGGCATCCAAATGCCAGACCTGACCGATATCAGCGAACCGGCTGCCCCCAAGCCCGAGGCCAAGTCCGGCGGTCACGACCACGACGACGAGCCTTTCAGCGAGATCATGATCCATCAAGCCATCCACACCATTGAATACGTGCTCAGTACCATATCGCACACTGCTTCCTACCTCCGATTGTGGGCTCTGTCACTTGCCCACGCAGGTCTGAAGAGCAATGAAGTATAAATTAATCATGATATGTTATGATAAATTTACTGCCTTGCAGTAAAGGTATAGATTAAACAATGGAAAAAAATAGTTATGCACTACTATTTTTGAAAACTATGTAAATGCGTAAAACATAACATCACGCCTTTAGTCCCCGAAGGAGTGGGCAGAGGAGTGTAGTACACTCCCACCATCCACCACTTCCGTTAAGTCCCATGGAATAGGTGATCAGTCTATTGCCATACACCAGGCACAATTCCAGACTCAGAGTCACTAATAGAAATTCTAAATTAGAAAAATCTAGTAGTATCCGACCCGGGATTTGAACCCAGAACCTCCCAATTGGCAGTCGTGCTTGCAACCAACCACTCGAATAACGAGGCAGTCGATAAATACATTTAGTATAAATAATGATAATGAAATCGTTTCATTCCTGCTGGAAAAATAAGCTACAATGGAAATTGCGGAGCATTCTCCTTATGACAGTCACCTTACACTTGGCAATATGGGATTTGGGACTAAATCCCAATTTTAATTAACTTAATATCTAAGCCGAACCTTGGAAGCTGTGAGTACTGTGATTTTGAGATTAATGAAGTATATTTTTGACATTACAGAATTGTCAGAGGTGCTGTGGAACATGGTGCTGCAAATGGGCCTGAAGGACGAGGGCTACGTTGGGGCAGTAAAGCTGTACGTGGTGTTCTGGTTCTGGTCGCTGTTCACGCTCGCCATCCTCGTCATGATGGAGGGCCTCTCTGCCTTCCTGCACACGCTACGTTTGCACTGGTAACCTTCTATGAATTTGTTTTATATATGAGCATCAGGACATTATCACGTCAGTAGATTCACAGAACATTCATTAGATTGTGTCTCGGCCTAATGCGTGTCACATCAGGTCGAAATATATTCATTAGCGGTTATTTACGATTTCAAACAAATTTCTTATACCCATCAACCACGAATTCGTGTTTAACGTTTTTAATAAATATCAATGTTTATTTTGGCGACAACTTAAGGTTACGTAATTAAATACCCTTTTTCCAATCGTTTAAACAATGATTTTTCTATAATATTCTAAATGTCATACCTGCTTAAGCTGTCGGCGATGTTTTCTGCTTAAATGTATATGTACATATTATATATGCTAAGCTTATACTGTATTTGGGGTGGTTCTTGTCATTTTCAATGAGTTGCTTAATAAACCATTTGTACTCCACAGGGTGGAATTCATGAGTAAATTTTACTCTGGTCTGGGCTACATTTTCCAGCCGTTCTGCTTCAAGACGATCCTCGAACAGGAGGAAAAAGAAGATTAAATTAAAATAGATTTAATTTTTGCGAGAAATAAAACTTAGAGTAGATTGCAACAGTATTTTATTGTTTAACAATTGCTTTGTGCAACAGTTCTTATAAAGGTCACAATGCATGTAATTAACTTTACTATGAGAAATATATTTGTGCATGTTTAAATCCAATTATTTACCTAACTTAATCCCGTATAAAAAGTTCAGCTCATTTAAGTTTTAATCCGACAACTTCAGAATAGATAGTCAGGTTCACCAATACACTAGACATACTAAATGTAAATGCTTTATACAATGTACCTTAAATCATATCTAACATCTGCCCATGTCACGCCATAATATGTTCACGGCAAAAACAATATAAACAGAATAATAGAAATATATACAATTTAAAACATGTTAAGTACTGGGCCATTTGAGAAACATCGTAGTTATATAATCTATACATCTGTACGAATAAATAAAATTGGAGTGTCTGTTAAGCTATTCGGCGACCGAATTAAGAAATTCCGTAACGAAAATAAAACCTAACACCCTCACTCCGCCGCCATGTAGCTCGGCTGAGCGTTCGCTTAACGTGTACATATGTATATGGTACGACTGTACGAAGCTCGCACAGATCGAGACGAGCTGCTTCGAAATCGGACGAATATGTTAGCAGCTGTTTGTGAGAAGATATCAAGTCTCAAACTTATATTTCTTATTTAATTAAAATGTTATGCAATAGCTTTACCGCAGCAGTCCACGAATGCCGCACGTTTAATTTATATACCAAATCATACCTTGTAATGTCTTTCAGATTATGGTGGTTAAATTTGTCTTGTAATATTTTTAATATTTAAATAACCGCTTTTTTACTAAATGTATATATATGTATACACGGTACATATACCAAAATATTTTTTTTTACAATTTTTGTCTGTCTGTTTGTTCCGGCTAATCTGGAACATCATCATTATCATCATCATCAACCTATTCCTAATCTCGAATAGGTCTCGAATAGGTCGAATCTCTACTAATAAGGAGTAACTTAGACTACTTTAATTTTAGAAAAAGTTTTGACTCTCATGCGAACGAAATCGCGGGCACAGCTAGTGTAGTAATATAATGTTTCTACCAAATGACGAATTACCTAGGGATTGATATTAAATCACAGTTCTGTACATTCCAAGTGACAATCCACATATGGTTATGGACATTTTACTTTAACAAACGTTTATTATTTACTTATTCATTATTATGATAATGTAGATTAGATCTCTCATAACAGATGTACCACTTGCATAGCATAATTAATTTCAATGTTACGTAATATGTCACTTTAAGAAAATGAATTATCTAAAATCAATTATGTTCTTAAATTGGTCTTGGCTTTCTCGAAGATTTCTTTTCTGATTTTTGGATATTCGGGGTGCAGTTTCAGGACGTGCCGGCAGACGACTATGCACTCGGGGTATTTCTTAAGCTTCAAATACGCGTAGGCCAGCTTGTATCCAACTCCGAGATCCGTTTTACCCGAGTGTATCCAAGCGTTGTCGTAGTTGTGCGCTGCGCTTTTGTAGTTTTGCTCCTTTTCAGCTAAATAACCTGAAATAATAATAATTCTTACTTACATTGTTCGTTTTGTGTTTAAAAAATACAGACGAAGTGAGAACTTCAAACTTTTTTGAAATCGGTTAAAAATATTTCCAAAACATTTTCATATAGCATTAATGTTTACTAGTGGTCCACTAGCGATCAAATTCGATCGTAAATCATAAAAAAATCAGTTTGAGCGTTGTCTAGGTTCTAATGTCAAAGACGACGCGTATATAAATCTTTCCTCTGTGCTACTTATTGACAACCATCCGTCTCATG
>DWMG01003711.1:0-11621 GCA_018244855.1 Elbella merops
TGGAGAATCAAAACTATATAGCATATACACATGATTAAAAATGTACCGGCTTACTCACGTATGTTTTTCGGGATGGCCCGACTAGTTTCGGACCTGTACGAGATCCTTCCTCATGAGCTCCCGGCGCTTGCAGCGACGTCGCGGCGGAGATTGTCTCTCGGAGGCGGAGTTCTGCCGGTACATTTATAATCATGTATATAGCATTTCTATACATTATACATTCTATGGTCGCATACATACATAGGGACGTAGGGAGATATTTGAATTGGACTATTTCCCATGATAAATGAAGCATCTGCGTCTGTCAGTTACGAATGGCGGTCCGTTTGGGCTTAATTATGTTGTTGTTTATTAAAGGATGGAGTGTCAGGTGTGTTATTGTCCTTGTTTGGTGTATGACTTATTGTATAATGCCGTCTCTCTCACTCGTACAGGTTCACAAACAATTTCCCTTTTTTATTATGATTGTAATGTAATGTTTAGCATTTAAAATGTTTAGCATTTGTAATGGATGCAAAGGCTCGCCATGTGTTAAATGTAAGTAAAGGGAGTTAGACATAATTAGGTTGAATTTTAATACTGTACATTTTATTAGGCTGACTTTCATTCGACAAACGAATTTCGCTTAGATTATCTTTAGTAATTTCGACGAATGAGAGGATAGGGAGTCCTACATATTGTTATTTAATATTTGATACGTTTATAGTTGTTATTTGCCGTTTTCCCTTAACACTAAATAGTCGGGTAAAAGTGAAAATCTAAATTATCAGTACACCAAGCGGGTTACTTTATAAATGCACCTTAAAACCGTATGACCAAACGCCACTACAAATAAGTCATAGGAAACTATTAAACAACATTAATCCTACGCGATTCCCAAATATTTTTTAATGTTTCAGATTTTTTTTTTCAATTAAAACCTAATATCACGCTTGTCACCCTCGAAGCTGTAGGCAAAGGAGTGTCATATAATCTCACGTTATGGTTTATGTAACTAATAACAGTTTTTAACTAAATTCAGTGTTTCATAAATCCAGCATGCCTATAAATGCACCCAGATCCACTAATCAATTCTCAATCCTAGCTCCAATCAGCAAAGGGGTCACAGCGCACACAAACATTCAAATACCTAGCCCGTAACAAGCGCGCCTGGGTAAATATTCACTTTGACCGGGAAATGTGGTGTCCGAGCAATGTTAGGAGACTAATCCTACTAACAGATTTGCATTAATACCCGCTGCTACTGCAGTATTCTTGTACTATTATGATTTCGAGTTATTTATTCAGTATGAAATTCAAACGGTAATCTTATGCCGTGTATACATTCTTTTAATATTTTTAATAGAACCGCAGATTTGTAAGGATGGATAAATTTGTATGTTTTGGAATTTGGTGTCCTCTGCCTACTTCGAAAGACATCTGGCGATGTGAATATTGTGTTTAGTGAGTCTTTGAGTATTCGAAAACATACTGTACCATATTGGTCGAAATGTCTTATGTTGCGGTGATTCCTTCGAGGATCATTTTTAATTATTATATACATTTAATATACATTAAGTATACATTAAAACATTCTTAAGATAATCGTTATATCAATACGTGAAAAGGCATTTTATAATGCTTTTACAACAATACAACTTGCACGGAGAAGAGCGTGATGTGACGTAATTAGAGTTTAAATGGAAAAGGACTGCGAAAGCTAAAAATATTTAAAGTAAATAAAAATGATTAAAGTTAATAAAATTAAAGGTATATTTTTTTATTGTCTTACTTTTAACGTCAAATAATAGCAAATTGAACTGTTTGATTTACAGTTTACTCTTTGACATGAAAATCGTAATAACATATAACTCGCAGTTTTTAACCTAAATAGAACTCTACCACCGCTGGGCCCTGTATACGAGTACATACGAGTTTGTGCAGTCAAGGTATTTTCTTGAGTCGAGTGCCCGAGTGTACGAATAGTAGAATTAGCCTTCACGTTTACTAAGTCGAGCAACAGTCCACCTCCACTAAGGTATTGTTGACGCAATCAACAAATGCCTCAAAGGCAAAACATAGCCTTACTTGATTCAAAATAGATATAGTACCTTGTTTAATTAAAACGTAACCGTCTCTGCAAACTTTGTCTACGAAAATGATTGCTAGCCCACAACGACAAGGTTCCAACTGCCTTGGGAAATGGGTAGATTTACACCCTTGTTCACGGTGTCGTAATTGGATGAGTACGGTGTAGATGGATATAGTTCTATTTGCGTTCGGTGTTATAGGTAGATGGAACTTTGTCGCTCTGCCGAGTGGCTTCATATGGCTCGCTAATTGGCAAATGTTTTGCTGAGAGTTAATTTTATAGTTAGTTACCGGATGTTTTTCCATTCGTGAACTTTGTAGATTGAGAGCGCTCTGAAGTACAGCAATATTACATCAACCAGGTATTATTTTCATAAATATCATCTACGTAAGCTTATTGCTTATGATTTTTATGTTTTCGTGTATACAGTGTATATATTGTGTGTATACGCTCACCACCTATTCCATGGAACGTAAACGTAACTGGTGAAACGTTCGAGTGTACTACACTTCTCTGTCAACCCATTCGGGGATTACAGGTGTGATGTTACTTTTTTTATGATTTTTGTACACAACGTTTACTTAAATAATAATATGAACAAAACCAAATGATACTATTCAACAGCAAATTTTTAAAAGAAATTAAAATGACTGGAAAATGAACACTTGTGGTACTCTATAATAAAGGAATACATTTGTACTATCATTAATTTTTGATATATGTATGTATATGTATCAATATATTAATTAGGTGCCTAATTTACTAATTTATTAATTAGGTAAATTTTTACGATTTTGTACTAACGGATATAAATTTTTATGTCTTTGTAAGTCCCCATTGCCTTTATCTTTGCAGGATATATCGTAACAGTCAAAATGACGAAAAACATTAAAATGACTGTTTCGTTCGAGACGTTTCTATGCGGCTACTTTGCTACGTGATCTATAAAAAATGAAAATCAAACACTACAAATGAATCCTTACGATCAATGAATCCTTACGATCTAAAACCTAGTATTTGTTATGATATCGTTACGCGAAATCCCTTACGTGGTAGGCACAGAGCACTGAGTGCCAAATACCTCTTACCTTTCCAACCTGAAGTGATCGTTCAACATTCCTAACTCTATAGACGCCGCTGATTTCGGAGATTAGTAACAACACAGGAAATCGGTTAATTTTATTACAGGGCTGTTTCAAACGAAATATACGCATGAACTTTGTTCATTTCACATTGTACCAGAGCCTCTCCCCTAGGAGCGGGGGTGCTGTGGAGAAGCTTCTTCATAAATAATTAACCACCACAGTTTGAGTAATAAATATTACTTATAGGGCAATTTTGTGAAAGGCCCTGTACTTTGGGTTACTGGTGGGTTGCTAACGATACGGCTTGTTAAGCATTATAATTTTTAAATCTTATAAATAATACATATTATGTTACATGTAGGAAGTAAATTAAAACTATAGAAAAAAGGTTTCTTTGTGCTTTCTTAAGGCGGCTATCTTCATATTGCCAAACTGTACGACACAGTGGCAACCCACGAATATATTGAAATTTTGCTGTCGTTTAAAAATTAACTGTGCCCGGTGTATGGTAATAGGCTCACCACCTATTCCACTGTGGGACGTATACGTAACTATTAAACCATGGGCGTGCACTACACTCCTCTGCCTACCCCTTCGGGGATTACAGGCGTGATGTTAAGGTTACGTATGTTAATAGTAACTAGAATCATTAATTGAACATCCTTTTATTATAAACATCATTAATAATGAATAATTGGGCTTATAAATTATTAGATAATGATTGCAAACAATACGAATGCGACGGCGAAAACAATGATCTTTCTTAACTGTCGTTTTTATTGTCCTCTCGAATGGAAATACAAAATTTTAAAGTACAATTCGGCCCGATACCGGAATCGGCGGCGCGGAAGTTATTGCGCCAAGTTAGCGCATAAATTAACTATCGCGGGCAAACAACACCCGCGCAATTGTAATGTATGTAAATAATAATAATAGCAATTTCTATGAGTTTTCCATGTGAATTTTGATTTGAATTTATTGTGTATACGTTATAAGTCTGCCAGTCTGTTCTACAGAACCGTCTTGAATTGCAACAGTAGTTGCTTTTGCTATGCAAAACATATTTTTTTGTTACAAATCCTTCGGTGCTGTTAAAATGAGCGTGGCGAATTTCTCTATTTGTTATGTCAGATGAAAAAACCTTACAGTTGCTATATCTATTACGGCGATATCAATTTTCCTGTATATTCATTTATGGCAACATTTATGTCATCCTTGGCGATATTTGCCTCGTAATAAGAAAAATATAGATTAGAACCTAGTCGAATATTCAAGATATTAAAAATAATTTAATTCAATTGCACGATAATTATGTTATATCAGTTATTTTTGCGTTCCGCTGTCCGACCCAGTAAGCTTTTTAGAAGGGTTAAGGCTATAGTCTGATAATGACTAATATAGTCTGATGATAACAGTTGTCAAGTGCGGGTTAACTGACTCCACACGCCTTATAGAACATTCTGGTAATTTCAATAGCGAGGCTTGCTCGCGATGTTATATTTTGCCGCCGCAGGAGCGCTGTTTATTCATAAAATGCTAATTACTTTTAAATTTTTTAGGTAATTGCCTGAATTGAAAACCTGAATGAATCCCTGGAAAGAAATGCTAATATCTTAACCTATACTACCACGTATACGCATACGATACATATATTATTATTATTATTATTATTATTATTGTTTTTATACCGTCACGCCAGGTCCATTGCGGGGTAGGCTAACATACTTATGTAATGTCAAATATGTATACAACTTGGCGTGCTTCCTCTACATTTATTATATCCTTCATACAAACATGAATAAATAAATACATATCTTATATATACCGTAGATACGATATTATTACCACATTACTAATGCTCTGTTTCATATATTTAGGTCAACCAATCGTTACTAATACACAATATTGGTGAATTAGTACGTTCTATAAACGCATTGATGCTTAAAATCCTTTCGGGAATAATGAGGAAATTCCCATAAAAATAATGCACTTTTTCTGGAGCGGGTCAATCGTGACTCGAGTACGGATGTTTTGTATTGATTTAGGAGAAATTTGATCCCCAATCCGCCTGCGGGGTTGTTCTCGTTTACTGGTTTATAATCGTAATATCACAAGCTGTGTAATTACGGAGTCGCAGAACGTGAACTATACGTAATGTTAAGCGTCGTTAGAGGTTGTCTCTAGTGATATTACAATATGGAGTCGTATAAAACACTGTTGATTGTACTAAATATTCCAATTTTATTATGTTTAGTTTATCATATTTATTGTAACGGATACTAAAGAATGATGCATGATGTCCTTGTTTATTCCGTGGAAAAATCTCGGAATATTTGGATAAATCTAGAATTATCCATTCATGCTAAATGACTTTTTGTTCTTTGAAATAACTTTTTGTTCTTCGAAATTCTTTGCTTTTCAATACAAATATGTGCAATACCATTCAATAACATATATTAAAATCCATCTATATCTATCTAAAATAGCATTAGTAAGATCTATTCATATATATCTATCTAAAATAGCATTAGTAAGATCTATGCATATATATCTATCTAAAATAGCATTAGTAAGATCTATTCATATATATCTATCTAAAATAGCATTCGTAAGATCTTTCGTCAGAAATTATTTTTATATGTCATGACGAATGTGCCTATGTATTCCGTTGATATTGAAATGATTATACATCATTATCATTATTGTGCGAGAAAGAAATAAGATCTATGAAGAAAAAGAAACCTATAAAGTAATATATTATTAACTATTTATTCACATATTTAATTCACAGCTAATCAACTAATCCAGCTAATCAAATATTGATCGTAATGAATACCCAAATCGTAATAAGAAAAATATATTTTTGTACCACGAATATGTCGATACTAATGAGAAAACATAGCCAACAACGACCCTTCGCAGCTCGGATCCGTCTGCGAAAGTGCCGATGTGTACCGTTGATTTTAGAATAATTACGAGCCCGGCCGACGGCCGCGAGCGGAGGCGTTGTTATATACGGATTATCCTTTGTTTTTCTTTTGCGGGTGTACAGATGCGTGAAATAAGGGTGCGCCTATTAATCGGCGGATTGTTGTATTGGGTTCTATCGACGGGTTTTCCTTGTGCTGTGTTGTGTGTACGTAGGTTTATGGAGCGATAGAGCTTGTGAAGATGTGTGTTTTTTATAGTGTTTATATTGAAGTTTCTCCCCATTTATTATGTCCAGCATTGAAAGGTACTTTTTTAGTGTGTGATATTTTAGTGTTGCTTTCTTGATTCATATAATTTTCTATCGATTACATGAAAATGTTTTTGCGACAAACAATAAAAAAAACTAATGTTTTTTAGCAACATAGTAAAAAAACTTCTTATTTTTTCTAATAGGTACACGTGGGGTCGTTTTGAGATTGTATTTCAGACAATAACAAAGGAACTGTTTTGCGCATATAATTATTACGTTAGTATATAAAACATGGTTTGCTGGTTTAAATTAAATATCTTGAGAAAACTGTGAAAATATATAAAGGACCAGATCGCGTTTTCTAGAAAGTTCTATGTGACATTCGAAATCAGTCAAATCTCATTTACTCAGCGTGGCAGACTAAGGTGTCAAGCTTTTTCATTTCAGAGATGATAGAAAATCTAACAGCGACATAATGATAGAATTAATCATAACGATGATAGTAGTATGGAATCTTGATCAGGCCCCGGTGTATGCCAATAGTCTCACCCCTTATCCCTTGGCGGGATATTTGACAAAACTGGTGAACTGTGAGAATATATTACACTCCTCTACCCAACCCTTCGGGAAAGTACAGGCGTGATAATACGCCGTGTTATAATAATGATGATGATGGTATAATCATAGATGAGATTCGCAAAGCTGATTACCCTTCGAATAGCATAAAAGCATTCTATTTCCAAAGCTCAAAATGGGGTTGTATCTGTAACGCGCACGTTGACACAGACGCTATCGAGTGCCGAACGCACTCTGTAATTACGGCTTATCGAACGTGCGATAATATCTCGAACGAGCGGTAAATACGGGTTGCAGTTGAAAGAACCGGTTCGTGTGAATGTTTTGATCGTTCCAAAGGGTATTTTTGATAATCGTCTGCGAGAGTTTTGTGTACATTAAGCCGTGTTTAATTTGTCTATTATAGATAGTAATGTACATACATAGTCGCGGAATGAATTGAGTGCGATCTTTATTGAATTTTTCATTCCATAGGCGGGATTTCGCCTTCGGGATCGAGCATATTTCCATTATTTTACTGTCCTTCATCATCCAGGCGAGTTAGCGAGAAAAGGTAATCCAAGTTACAGCCCTTACAGCCTTTAGCACTTTACGAAGGGGAGACACGGGTCTATGTGACCGCTTACAATTCGGTCATCTGTCCACTTTTGAATACAACGCCGTAACAAACCCTAACAAAGTCTTCTCACCATTTGCTGTTGGGGTCGTTCATAAACCACTAAATATTTTCCAAGTCTTCCGCTAAAACATGTACATATTTGTGTCAACTATCCCTTCTTTATATTTATTGTTTATTTATTCAGTCTATAGTGTTAATTTAAAGTTTATTAAAGATGAACTTAATTCTTTATAGCATTCTTTAACAGTCAACCTGGAGTTGGTGATGGTGGGGATGATGGTTGGAATATATGGCAAAAAAGGCACAGCCAGTGGCAATTTTCTCGCTATAAAAAAAAATCACATTGTTATTCTAAACAACCAATCAAAAGTTATTCACAAATCTGTTAACAATTAAACTCAGTAGTTTATTTAACTGTCAGATTGTTACAGTTTATGTAACCCACTTGTAAAGCCATAAATCAGTGGTCACCTATTTTATCCGTAAATTACGTACCTGATCCACGGACGATGGCTCGTTACATGAAATAACCAGGAGAACACGAAAAGAAACGAGCGAAAACGGGGACGACAATGACGACACTAATTACTTGGAGAAGTTCCGCGAAGTTAGCAGTTTATGATAATAATAACTCACCTGCGAGACAAGATGGAACTCGCCAACTTGCTCCATATATTTCGCTTAATCATCTATCCAAGCTTTATTTATGTTATGCGCTTATGAGTTTAATACTACTAAGCGTTTTCCAAGTAACATAACAGCAATCTAGACGCGAGGAAGAAATTATGATGTTTATATGTATTTTTACGTTCTCTGTTTGCTTATATGCGAGTCTACAAGCGTGAAGATTTTGAAGGTAGTTGGATTTTTAAGAGTAATACAATGTGTACTCGAAGCAGGTATATCTATAGCAAAACCAACGTTTCTATATCACTGTTTTAATTTGAATCGTATTATAGAATGTGTTAAAAACAGCAAACCTTTTCTCTGATTATATAGAGCGCAGCCCAAATACACACGCATCTGTTGCCGACCTTCCATAAAAATGAGACAATTTCCCGCCATATAAGGTATCTTATATTTTCTGACTAAGATATTAGGTTATCAGGACAACAAATCCTCTTCAAATTGATTCATTAGCTAACATACTAATAAAAGCTAACATACTAATAAAACCATGGTACATTTTTTTGATATTTCCATTAAATATGCATAAAGCACATAGCTCTATTTCCGAAAAATATTGCATGCAAAGAGGTTTATTTATTCTTTTATTTATCCTTCATTGTTGCTAATAAAGACCGGATGTAATGCCACATAGCATCGTCTACCAGTGAATTTGGGTAATTACCTACTTGCTGCCATATTGGGGGGTTTTGCTATAGTAGTAGCACTACATGGCGACTTAAAGAAGACAACGGGAAGCTGCTGGATTCGGAAGGCTCAGTAACGGAAGGAGTGGCGCCGAGGGGACATAGGCCTCCCCCAATGAGCGCCATCGCGCCCTGTCCTCGGCTTGTCGCATCCAGCATCTGCCTGCAGCCTTTCGCAGAAGGTTACCTTGAAGAAATCGCTTCCTTTGCGATAAGGATCACCTTTTGTACATATAATTATACTCGTCCTTTGTATTTACTGATTCATGTACATTTTCCCGACCCTTTTTTTGTTTCCACTGTTGGGTTACGGGTTTCTCAGAATGAAAGGCTTATTATCATAGCCTGCCACGCTGGCTAAGTACTTGCGGACTTCACACCCCTTAGAGAACAATTTTTTTTAACTCTTAGTTGCGCAGGGTTTCTGACGATATTTTTCTTAAAAGTGATACCAAGTGATATTTAAGCTTATTCTTGTACATAAAAACAAATAATGTCAGTACAGGTATACAAATAAAGAGTGTACCTACATATAAAGACGTTCATAAGTGGCCTAGTAATGTTGTCTCTTTTCGGTATTATGATAACTGGTTATAATGGTACAAATGTACTTATATGTATGTATAGCCTAACCTCGATCATTAATTTCAAAATTGTTACTTTTCGGTATATCGCAATAAGCTCACAGTTAAGAACTAAAAACAGATATTCTGTAATAGAAACTGAAACTGTGCTCGGTATATGCCAATGGGCTCACCACATATGCCATAGTAGTCAACGTAACTGGTGAAACATGGAACTGTACTGCAATCTCTGTCTACTTTTTCGGGAATTACAGGCGGGATGTTACAGTTTTTTATACGTTTTACTTTTTGTATTTATTGCCTTGTACGGCACACACTGGTTTGTTATTTGTTAACAGCGGGACACGGCTTGAAAGCGATTTGCTAATTGATTGCAATCTCGTATGCGATTCTCGCTACCGACGTTTCCATTGAAATTCACTTGCATACATGCATTTAAAGTACCCCAAAATTAACTATACATCAAAATTAAATATATTTAGGCTGTGCTCTACCGCAATCAGCCGACCGTATATGACTATAATAACCAGTTATTGACAGGATGGTACATTGCTTAATTTATTTTTATCTTATATGAGTCTACGCTTCTCATTTTTGCCTATGTTTTGATAACATTATTTAAAACTGGTATATACGAGTACCCGCGATCACGCGGCATTCCTTTACATTGCTTATTAAAAATGCTATATCATTCAATGAACTAATAAAAGTCCATTTTAATTTTAAAAAGCTATTTAATTCCTGCAATATACAAGAAAAACATTTTGATGGTAAGTGGGGTTTTACATAAAAATGTTTGAAACGTACAAAAGTTATTTGTGTTTGCGTTTATTTCAGTCCGCGCGGCCACCGCCTCGACACTCGATTGTAACTCGTTATCAGCGAAGCGCAGCCTGCAGCCAATCGGCTAATTGATTCCCGCCGCGGACGGGATTGGCCGTTGCCGGCTTTTTGATTAACACTCGCATAGCACATAGTTTAATTGCCAACAATAAAAGTTGCCACCGACGGCTAGAATCCACTAGTACCTACCGAGATAAATACACGAGATATAATATTCTTTTGAAAAATTTCCGTTAAAGTAATAAAAATGGTATTCCGGAAATCAAATAATATGTTAAACTATCACGTGGTCCGAGTTAATATCTCTACATAGAATTTAACCAATATGAGCCGTAATGTAACTGTTAGTTATAACCAAAAGTATACTATCGCATTCATAATAAAATTATATATCATATTATTATAATACCAAAAGATTGTTCGTGTAAAGGTTCCAAATAGTTCCATGAAAATACGACAGATGGCGCGCGAGCCGTAGCGGATAATCATTCGTTCACGCATCGCTCATTCGAGTGAACTGAAACTTTGTACACTTGTTGCCACTTAAAACTTTCGATCGTATTACCACGAGTACAATAAGTAACTACAAATCGTATTGGGCAATTACCAGTGAGTACTTTATGACAGGAACTTTCTAACTCTGTTCTGTTGTTCAATTTCTCTTGTACTTATCTTAATATCTAAGCTTTAACAAATTCAAGTGCTGTACGGTTAGCAAAACAATTATAAAATTAAATGATCATTATTATCACCATTACATGATCTCAGCTTCATCGCTTTACATCAGTCGACAGCTGCTGGCCTCTTCTATGGAGCGCCAGCGCTCCTTGTTGTTTGTATTATGGTGTATTTCGTTCCTTAATAGAAAATATAAATAACTTTATCCTGATACAACTATGTGTATAGCTATTTATAAGAAAATATTCGGAAAAATACGTAAACAACGCAACCAGGTAATTGTGCTTCACAATCAAATAATTAGAAATTCTAACTTAAAATCACGCCTATAATTCCCGAAGGGGTAGGCAGAGGAATTTAGTACACTCCCACGTTTCACTAGTTACGTTTACGTCCTATGAAATAGTCGGTGAGACTATTGTCGTACAACGGACACAAATCCAGACTTCAAGTCATTACTAGAAATTCTAAATTAGGCGTTTGCAACAACTCGACCAACGGGCATTCTACGGTAAAATATTTAGGATCTAGATTTATAATAGAGTTAAAACGACTGGTAGACGTATGAATATTAATGCTTAAATCGATCTTGTTGCCGGTCGGGCGTTCCG
>DWMG01003712.1:0-11621 GCA_018244855.1 Elbella merops
GCGCGCTGTTCTCCTTGCCGCGCCGCCCGCCGCTGCCGATGCCCGAGTCGTTGCCGCCCTGCGGGCCCACGCACTCTCTTATTGTCTACACTATGCTCCCAGATCATTATGACGCACGTCACATTTTTAACGATTATAATATTTGGCACTCGGCGGCGGGCGGGGAGCCTCCCCCCTCGAGGAGCCGGCGCAATGACATAGTACTAAGAAAATATTATCATTGTATGATATTAAATTTCAGCAATATTTCGTAAAACATCATCTCATCATAATAAAGTCAGGTCACCTGTTGCATATTTTCCTGGTCGGCAGTAGAAGACAACATGGAATCGTTCAGTTGCACCGTGCTATCGGTATTCTCCTCCCGTTGGATCATTTCGGTTATATCCTCCACTAGAAGCCCCGGACTAGACGGTTCGTACTTTAAACCGGACTTCTTACCGATTTCCGCCATCGCAATTTTGAAGGGAGTCGGTGTTCTGAAAATAGCAACAAACATTTTGAATATATGTGGAAATGTAACTCATTATAAAATGTTATTAAAAACTCTGATGATAATTAGCTATTATTCATGTCTAATTAACTATAAATTTCAACTTATTTAATTAACTACAAAATAACTCATATTCACTGCATACTATAAACAAAAAACAAAATTTAATTCCGGGATTAATAAATAGACACAGTCAAACCTTACACTGGTGACTTTGACTGATGGTGACAAATGTACATAAAATACAGAACTAAATAACATCACTTCAATAAACATTACTACCTTATCAGAGATAATACGTTTAAAAATTCTAACGTTTGTAAATCAGACAATTCATATCAGCACCAATCATGTACAATCAATGAAGTACACTCTAGGAATCTTCCAGTTAAGGAAAGTATTACCCATGATGGAAACTTAAGCTTCATAATATTTTATTAGAATCTATCACTTACTTTGGCGTGTTGCTTTTTAGTTGTGTGCCACCAGGCGTAATGTTGGCCGGTGTGGGGGTGTGCAGCAGAGGACTTGCTCCCCAATCCTGTAATTAAATACATGTTTCTTCACTTTATTTGAATCTAAATCATAGTTGACCTTTCTACATTATTAGGATTCGGAAAAAACAGCTACATACAGTAACTATTGCTTGATGTGAGGAAACTCACATGAGGTACACATCTAAGCAGTGATAGCCCATTAGTTAAGAATTCAGCCCCTCAATCCGGACGTGCTGGGTTCAAATCCATGGCACGCACCTCTTTACAAAAGTGCGTTTTAAATTTAAATATCACTAGCTAAAAGTGAAGGAAAACATCGTGAGGAAACCTACACGCCTTAGTATTCTCACCTTAGCGTGTGCGGCTTGCCTCAGCGGCGTACAGTCGAAGTTGGGGAAGGACAGGGTGGCCGGCGAGTTGAGGAACTGCGACGGGCTGAACGGCAGCGCCTTGATAGGAGTTACTCTCTCGCGAGTTTCCAGAGCCTTCGACAACGCTTCAGACCAAGGCTGAAAAATGTAAAAATTCTAGTCAGAATACTAGTGTCACCATACAAAAATTTTGTATGATTATTTCAAAATTGAATTCCAGTTACGGATTTGAAGATTCCTGTTCGGGTATTGAACAAAGTTTGGAATTTAATAAACGCAAGATATTTTCGTACTGGTTAGCATAGGTGACACGAATCAAAAGACAAACAATTAAGAAAAATATCTTAAATATATATGTATGAATGACTACATCAAAATAAATAAAAAAGAAGTATAAATATCGATACAATACTTTTCACTCACATTGGGATTTGGTGTTAACGTTTGGGTCTTTTTGACCTTCGCCCTCCTGAGGATGGGCGGTGGACTGTTGGACTCTAAATGTTTCTTTTTAGGCGACGTATAGATTGAAGGGACGACTACGTCCTTTGATGATTCCGGCTCGATTGAGTAGCTTGCTGAAAATAAACAGAAAACAAATCGCCTGGTTACCATAATGCAAGCTGTCTTGAGACTTGCTTTAGGATCAGATAGCCTTGTGTCTCGAGATATTATCATCATTGTTACATTTGGGTGTCCTTACCACTGTGGTGGTTCTCGGTGTCCTCTGCAGCAGCCTGCGCCAGGTACGACTTTAGAGGAGAATCCGCCGGCAATGATTCTATATTTACATACCTGGAAAGAGAAGTAATAAAACTTTAATTACAACAAATATATTTTAGAAACGTTTCCGAAGATATAATAAATATATACACAACTAAATACTGTATATTTAGCAATAATAAGACAATATTTTGTATCAATGTGCACAAATTATACTTCATGTTGTCTAATTATTATTCTTTTTCTATTCATATAACATGTAATGCAATTCTTAAATAATTAAAGCACAGAGTGAATATATTTTAAGAGGCTAATGAACTTTGCATTTTGAATGAAGATAAATAAGGAAATTCCTATACTAATTCTCCTGGCTTTTCTTTTTACTTCTTTACGTTACAACGTAATAACCGTGGATGCGTGCCCGGTATATAGCAATTGGCTCACCACGTATACCATGGAACATAAGACGTAACTGGTGAAACGTGAGGGTGTACTACACTCCTCTGCCTATCCCTTCAAGGATTACAGGCTTGATTTACGTGTAAATTAAAGAAAGTTAGGAAGAAACTTATTTAACAGAAAAAGGAATTATACTCACTTGAAAGGCGACTCCACTATCTCTACAGTATCGGCTGGCACCAGGCCTCCTCGGTCGGGCGACTTGGGTACTGGACTCGGCGCTTGTTGCTGCAAATTGTTGAGTTGGTCCTTCAACAGCTGCCTAAAGTGAAGAACTTGTTTGGAAGCCGTCTGGCTTGTATTCGAGGAGTTGCTTTGTGCTGACTCATTGAACTGATCCGTCCAGGAAGACTGCAACAAGCACATTTTAAAATTATAATACAGTTAAATAGTCACGAGGGTCTTAGTTCTTGTTGTCTCTCTACTCATGTCTAAAGTTAGATTAGATCAGTTAGATTAGATTAGGAATTAGAGTTATCTATATAGTTTTGTATAGACTTGATATAATAAGCAGAGTGTAAATAAAGTCTCTGTACACCATGAAGCAACGGACCTTAAGAAATATCACTCGTTTTCAAAAATAAAAACGGATAGATATCCAAATAGTAACGATCACTTAACATAACATCAAGTCTACAACCTCCGAAGGAGTAGGCAGAGAAATGCAGTACACTTCCACGTTTCACCAGTTTCGTGTACGTCTCTTAATAGAATAACTCACACAAATCCAAACTCCAAGCCACAATAAGTGACAAATAAGCACAATAAGAAATTTATATTAGATAATCTAAGTTAAAGAAATTGAATTATATAAGGTCCGGGAATCGTAGGCAGGAGGAATCAAGTATGAGCAGTCGCTTAGTATAAATGGGTGTGGGTGTGGGTGTGGGTGTGGGTGTGGGTGTGGGTGTGAGTGCGAGTGCGAGTGCGAGTGCGAGTGCGAGTGCGAGTGCGAGTGCGAGTGCGAGTGTGGCGGCGCACCTCGGCGGCGGAGAGGCGCGGGCGGTCGCGGCGCGCGCGCTGCTTGCGGCGCAGCGCGTCCAGCCCGTCCAGCACCTCGGGCTCGTACTGCCGCCGCATCGTCGAGTTCCAGTGGTTCTTGATCGCGTTGTCCGTCCTGCCGACCAACCTCCTCATCACCATCCACCCAACTCACTGCGCCCCAGGGTATGCGCCTCCGCCAATTACCGCCGTAGCGCCATCGCGCCCTCTCAGATGCGCCACTCGACGTATCAAAATATTACTACATTTTTAAAACCAACGAAACTATACATGTAAGGACTTGCGTATCCCTATGTGTACTAGTTAGTGACTTTATGTCAAACTTATGTCACAAACGTAAAACATGAAACTCTAAAATTTTTAGTCATATTTTTAGAACGAAATAAACTTTATTTGCATAACACTATGACACATAATAAACTTTAAAATATTTAAAGCACTATTATACTTATATTTATTTAAAAGAGTAGTTACTATAACAGCTTACCTGCCAGGTAGTAACTTGGCGATTTTTGCCCACTGGTTGCCCAGTTGCTTGTGAGCTTGGTATATGATCCTGTCTTCGTGCTCGGTCCATGCAGTTTTCTTTATTGAGGGGTTTAAGTGATTGTGCCAACGCTCCCTGATATTTTTGAAAAGGTTTTTAATGCATTAACTGTCATTAGTGTTACAGATAAATATAGAATGAACTAATGATTACATAACCATAAATTCAATTTACGGGCATTTTATAGCTTGCAATTTAGTTTTTTTTAATACACTTTTATTTATAAAGAAGCAACGAAAAAAATATTTTTAATATTTCTTGTGACAAATTCATACGGTATACAAATAATTATATAATCATATGAACAAATTTTTCTGTACCGATATGCTTGGATATTTTTTACACTTTTTACTCATATAACTACTTCTGTAGATACAATTTTTATATCTTTCTTCCTTTTATATATCTGTTTTTTAATTGTGAAAATCAAAATCTATTAAAATATATACACGATTACTTACCTGCACTGTTTCCCTATCCTGCCTTTCAAATGCCGTGCTATTAGAGTCCATTTCTTCGGCCCGTACTTAGCAACTAACTCAACCACTTTTTCATCCTCCTGTTAACAAAACGAATCTGAATTATATAATGACCATGTTATAAATAATAGCACGATAAATGAAATACACCAAATGAGATGCCGCTCGATAGGATACCTTGATCATTTATTCCATTACAGCAACTTGAAACTAGACATTCAATCCCATAATCAAGTAAGCAAGGTAATCGATCATCAATATTACATATTTAGGTAAGTTTTAATACCTACATATATTTAAATGGTAACCATTCGCTGATACTCATCCAATTTAATAGTTAACTGCCACACAGAAAGAACGTATTTAACTCAAAACATCGCGCTATTCATAGTTTTTTTTTATATAAATATATATTTTTTTTAATACGTTAAACGATCTTTTGTTACCATTTCGTGACTCTTCATCGTATAATTCATATCAATTTTAATTTCATCATCATCAATAATTCCAATTACAATATCCGCTACGCACCAGATTAAAAACATATCGCCGAGCAGGTTCAAAGTGTACGAATGGTATACCATCAACGGCGAAACGCAGAAAAAAGCTCCAGTGCAAAAAAATTAATAAAAGAATGACCAATCGTTCGATTAACACCGTGCGAAAATTCGTTACATCGCAAGGTGAACCGGGTGTGTGGGCTGTGGTCAAAAAAATTCAAAATCGGAACGTTGGGATCAGCTGTGGTGATTGAGCAGTCACTGCGATCAGAACGTTACATCATCAACAAAAAATGATAAGTCACGTTAGTGACAGCAAAAATGCACGTGGTCTCTAGCCTCGACTGCCACGTGGAATACTCTCGAACATCAAAACACATTTGAAACATTTAACATTTTACAACATTCTATAATGAACTCTGTTCCATATTCAAAATTAAATTTAAAATGATTATAATAAGGATCAATTTTGCAAACTGACCATAACATGCCCCAACTTCGTGCGAGTATATACAAATGACCATAATAAAATTAAAAAGTCCCCAACAGTAACACATTGACACAGACAAACTTTTCATATGTACACATACATCATTAATCTTGACCAAATGTGATCACAGACGGACAGATAAAAAACAATGACCGAGTCAAGGCGAACGAGCGTTTGTCATGTCATAGTCTAAATACATTAAACAAATATACTTATAATAATAATAATTATTATTATTATTATAAGAAACTTGTATTATAATATAATCCGGTTTAAGAACCACGAGTCGCGTTTGGCGTTAATTGTTACACCAAAGGCAAAGTAGTAAAATAAAGGATCTCCTGCCTTCCAATACCCACACTTCATCGCGTTAAAATGTCTTGCATAAGAAAGCTACGCATACAGATATGACATAATTTAAGCGTACCTTGTGTCTCATGCCATATATGGAACGCAGAATACCAAAATTTGACCGAAAATGGTCTGCAAGCAATGTCACACCTAAACTGCATTCCTATACGAGTCTACGTGAGAATCGAGCGTTTTACTAATGAAAAGCATGTATCCATGTTATTTCCGAAATGATCTCTGCAATCACCATATGTTAAAAAACCTACATATACTATGTCTTCGGTACATTGTCCGAGATTATGATAATTATGAGTAGTCCCCTGTATGTAATAATAATGGCTTAGACATAACCTAACAATGTTTTTATAATCTCCGATTATGAAAAGCTGATGATCTGTTAAAGCACGTAAGCAGAAGCTGGCCGCCGAGCACACAATAGGACACGATGGCGGGCATTTAAAAAACTCTATATCCAGCAGTGGAATGATATGGGCTGATGATGACGATGATGACAAAATTATGAGTTAAGGAATCTGCAGAGAACTCACATAACCACGTAACTCAGACACCACCGATCCTCATTATTCATATCGACCACACATACTCTAAGCCTAAAAACAACTCGTAAATTAAACACGATTTTATCAATCTCCAGCTGCTGTTCCATGACATCAGCGTTCTCAGTACAAAGTAATAAAATGGTATTATCTATACCCCGGTGATATATATCAGTTTATGAAGATGACATACTAAAACGTGGATGCAAATAGATTTATATTGACAGGGTTGCAAAAATTATTACAACGATGTAATAAAATTAAATTAAATTCGTCTATGTAATAACTTAAGTATACATTACTTATAACTTGCCGGGATAATTTATATTTTTAGTAATCTGATAGATTTATATTCATATAACCCTCTAACTTCCAGTTCGCTGCTAAAGATAAAGACGAAAAGGGCTAGCAGACACTGAAAGGGTCTATTTTTTAAACTTTTATTAGACACTGCACTATTCATCAATACTATTCGATAGAGTTAAGGTCACGCAGGCTAGAATCGGAATGCCCCTTGTCGCTCGGTCGTCGGGACTTCTTACTAAAATGTTTTCCTTCCAAATATTTATCGTGTGAACGAATATTTTACTTATTTGTTATTAACCCGCGATCAATCACACGCAGGTACACTTAACGGATCATAATTCAAAATTTAAGCGAAAAAGGATAGTTTGTTACTTTCAACACAGTCGTCTTAATAAACTCAAGTGGCTATTTCGGCAAAGGGATGTGTGGGAAACCACGTGGCGATAACGATTGTTCCCAACTTGCGTTATCGTGTTCTTAAAATCGTTAGCGACAACACTTTATTAACGAAATTCTCTATATGATGCTTTATGTACTTATTTACTTTTTTAAATTACGATATTCTTCAAATATGAAAAATCCTTGTTACTTACTTTTAACTGATATTAGAAAATTTGGGCTTATTTTAATAGCCCTCTCAACGGATCATCATTAAACAATCCGCAAGAAAAACCTCGTAAAACTAACAGCTAACATTAAATATTTACGCGCGACATCCTTAGTAACGACGGATTAAAAATTCTCAGGAGGTCTCGTCTAACAATGGATTCATTCATAAAGTCTAAGAAGCGTCGTCGTCCACGTAAAAACGTAAAGTGGAATTTTATTAGAGAATAACTGTGTAGGTGTGTGTACGTACACACGTTTTTTTTTTTCAAAATACGTTTGTCATAAAACGACAGATTGATAACCACTACAGTTTTTTGGATACATAGTGGAGAATTCTTATCTCCGCCGTAGATTGCAACGCCGAACAAGTGCAGGTAAACAGGCTTCACACAACTTACAAGACTGATAGAGAACTATTAGGTTTGTTGGTCAGTAAACGATATGCAGACCAAAACAAATACCCTATATAAAAATATTTGAAAAATTTTATCTATGTACATTAGTTGAATTATACATATATACGTATGTATCTATATATAATTACATAAAATACTGAATGAACGAATGAAAAATATCCAAAAACATCCGCGATGAAATGAATATGAATGAATATGAAACGGATATGACGAGCGAATTCATTTAAATTCACAAGCAGGTAAACCCGTTCAAGATTTGTTTCTGGGCGTAGATGAATTAATTTTTTTAAGTGACAATTCTACGTTTATTTTTTTTTCATTGTTTTATTTTTAAATTAAATAGAAATGTAAAATTAACTAACAATGCCTATTCAGTCTTGCGAATCGATTCGATGAAATGAAAAACAATGAAATCTAATTATGCAACTAAGAAAGCAATAATAACCATTTTTAAACGACGTGACAGATGTTTGTCATAAACTAATATGACTCGGTAATATATGCAACTGCATATTGTTGAAGTATACTCATTATAGTGCTATCATTAGAGGCTAGTCCATCCGTCGAACGTTAATAGCTCATACCACCATTTTTGTTTAACTATATTTGTCTAACACATTAGGACCATACCTACGCACTGCTAGCTTCACGTATTTTTCGGACTTACCATCATTACTAAATAGATTATCATGTCATAGAAAATTGAAATTTGACTGCCTCGTTGGTCGAGTGGTTGCAAACGCGACTGTCGCTCGGATGGACCTGGATTCAAATCACGGGTCGGGTACTGTTGGATTTTTTTAATTTAGGATTTCTAATAGTGACTCGGAGTCTGGATTTGCGGCCAGTGTATGGTAATAGGCTCACCGCCTAATCCATGGGACGTAAACGTAACTGGTGAAACGTGGGAGTGTACTACACTCCTCTGCCTATCTCTTCGAGGATTACAAGCGTGATTGGACTTTAACTCAAACACCATCGCCACATATTACGATGATAATGTGCTGCTAAACAGCAGTGTTTACATTGGTTAAATTCCTTTTAGTATCCTTAATCATTGTGTAGAGCCTTACATTATTACATTAAATTATATTTTATTGTTTAAAATGCACACGTCGGCGCACTAATGGAGAATGAGGAAGGTCGCTATACAATAATTTGCATAACTCAGAGTGGCGATGAATGAGTGACGTTGTTATGCAAGAAGGCGCCGCCTGCAGTGTTACTGACCCGTGAGTCACCTTCCTCGGATAGACCGATTGGCGATACACAATAGACACTACGCCTGGAAATCCTAACGCCAACATAAATTTAAAAAAATATACTTTTCGATCGTATACTTTAATTTTAGTGTGTGTGTATAGTTCTTTTTTTATAGTTCTCTTTCTCCTCTACCTATCCCGTTGAGGATGACAGGTGTGATGTCACGTTTTTTTTTTTACTTTTCGGTTTCCAATAATAGTGTATCCGTTTTTTTATAATAATACAGTGTGATACGTTATTTAGATAAAAAATCGCCTTAAAAACGTATGGGCGATGACACCCACGCAAGCTACTCTAGCACTCCCTGATATCACACCTATTCGAATATAAAATGTACCTCAACTTGAATCCAAAAGAAATTTATTGGCTGTTTTTTTATCATAAAAAATACCATAATATAGTTCCAATTTACAGGTACGAGAATAAATGACAAATAGGTAATAGGAGTTTATTATAAGATATCGTTAAAAATAGTAAAATCAATGGAAGTGGACGAAAAAATTTAACGAACCGTTCTAAAGAAGAATCACTGACTCGTGAAATTGGTTTAAATAATGTGCAAAAAATAACGAAAACCCTTGTACCTTAACCTAACGCAAGTAATGTCACCAATCATCGAAAACGGAGGAGTATAGCAATTATCAGCAACCTCAACAAAACGAGGTCACTTTCTTTCATAACGTAATATAAGCAACAACGACTACTTAAGTATATAAGTACACTATAATATATGAAAATGATATCATTTTAGAGCAATTTCTCAAATTTCCATTTATAAAATTAATTTCCAGAAACTTCCACGGTGCATGACAAATCTTCGATTCGATGTTCCTTTTTTAAATTGCTTCGGAATACCTACCCACAGAACATTTTTGTAAATTTATGACATTTCCTTGTCAACTAATTTTTTCCTAGAACGCTTTAGTTGATTTAAAATCGCGAGAACAAAGCTCCAACACCTACACATGTGAACAAAATAAACATAGACCCTGTTTAAACAAAAGTAGTTAAAACAAACGTAACAGATGTAACAAACGAAACGCAAGTTTGCATCATGCCTTAGTAACCTCTATTATCATAATAACCATATGACGGCAGTTGGCCCCCCATACCAATTTCCACCTCCAACGCTGTTACACTAGGGTGCAAAGGGCAACTATGACTCATATTGGTAACTCTAAGTGTATTTTTATGACAATAACCCAATATTTTAATTTTTTTTTTACGTGGGTGTGGGCTACACTCCTCTGCCCACCCCTTTGGGGATTACAGGCGTGATGATACTTTTCTTTTTTAATTTTATTTTATTGTGGTAAATGGTTGCAACTTTAAAATTATTTCCTCTAAGTTCCATTAGTGTCAGAATTGTTTATAATAAAGAAAGTTTGCACAAAACTTTTTCCTTTAAGTTCCATTAGAGTCAGATGTTTACAATAGAACTTTTGCACAAAAAAACCTAGTACATTATCATCTCCTGAGCCGTTAATCTACTGTTTAGTGCACGCACTAAACGGAATAATACAATTACTAGGAACTCGGAAGTCCAAAAAATACAAATAAAGCGGTCAAAATTTAATGTTTTCAATTAAAACATGAAATAGTAAGTTAAAGTAACACTAAAAACGTTTTATGGTGCTAAGCATTATATAATGACCAAAATACTGCCGGCGATATGAGAGTATTTAGATATAAGAGTAAAACAAGACTTATGATACAATAGCGTCTCCGCTGCGACCTCGCTGCCATCGGCGGGAGCTCATGAGGACGGACCTCATGCAGGTTCTCCTTCAGGTCAGATACAGTCAGGCCAGCGCGAAAAACAAAATGGTCTCACCTCCTTGGTCCAAGGGCCCTTGACTAGTTCTGGGTTGACCACCTTCGTCCACCTCTGCTGGCACTGGACGTCGGATCTGTCTGTGAACTGGGACGCTATGATGTCCCAGTTCTCGTTGTACATCTTTACGTACAGCTTGAGTCTTTTGTCCTGAAATCGTAAGTTTTTATTATTTCATTGAATCTATAACAAGACAAATCACTACATGAGAACTCCTCCCAAAGTTGATACCAGAAATATCTAGAAGTTTACAAAACATAAATCGATGTAAACATAACTCAATAACAACAAACCAACCCATAACAAACAAAAGGTACCATTCCTAAATAGGTCAATTCATATTTGACACAAGCGCCATGCAAAGGATGTGCGTATCGAACTGAAAACCCAGGCAAGTTAACGTGCCCGGCCTTCTGTTTTAAATTTCAGCTAGTAAAAATACCAATATTGCTACTGCATGTATAATATAAGTCATTTCCATGTTTAAACCCGGAAGAAGGTATAGAGGACCTCTCCTTGTGAAGCTTTTAAAGTACTCCCGTTGGTTAGTACTATATGGGCAAGGGAATCGAAATAGTATCAAAATTCATATATAAATCATGTATGAGTCTATATTGATAAGTACTAAAATGTGTTTCACACCTCCTCCTTCGTCCATCGTCCCCTATTGATATTCTTCCTCTGTCCAATGACTTTGGTTGTAGCCTGCGCATCGTCGTACGCC
>DWMG01003713.1:0-11620 GCA_018244855.1 Elbella merops
TGTATTTTAAAATATTACGTTACGTTGCTTTAGATATAATCGAAATGTACTGTAAAACTTGGCACCGAAAAGCATTGAGAACGAAATATAATATGCACGTCTTATAATTTTTAATATTCTGAGGAGCACACGTGTGCCAGCGCGGGGTTTCGCAAAAATCGTCTCGACTTAATCCAGTTTTTACAACAACTTTCTAGAGATTCCCGCCCCGTATCCTTACAAGTGCTAATGGATTTTATTGGTGCCAATACTTACTTAGCAAGTTTTTACTTCCACAGAACAATCAACAAGTCGAATTGATAACATTGTACTTCTCTTTATAGTTCTTGCCGTAACTGTTCTGTGTCTCTTCTGTCAGTGAAAAAAATCGTGCAAGGCTCCTGCCTCTTTTGTTGACTTCATTGGTTTATCCAGTTGCAACTCTATGATTGACTTTTCTCTGATATTGTGTCGCGTAATTGAAAGAGTGCGACCGAAATATTACAGCGAAATTTAATTGAGTCTTCAGTAGTGACTAAAAGTGCTCATTTCCATAGATGAACATGACGCTGGAGTAGAAGTAGAGCGTTTAGAATTCCTAATTAGTATAATATATATCCATTTATTCTAATGTGTATTATATGAAAGTTCTTATAAAATGTCAACATGATATATCTCAACATAAAATATTTCAATTTAAAATATTTCAACATAACATATTCCAACATAACATATTTCAACTCTATCTATTCAATCAGTCGCTGATTTGTTTATGACATAATGATCTATTCTCGCAGTAAAGGTTTATAGACTCGTATAAAGATGCGACGCTATTCAATTGCTTGTGATAGCTTTAAACCATTATTAGTGTTTATGAGACCGGTGTGAACGTTAAGTAGCTAATCCTGTTACCCCCAAGAGTACTTTATTCTGTGGTTTGATGCTATTATCCATACATATGTACGAGTATATAGACTGACGTCGAAGTATTAGTGACGCTCCATTGGTAACTCCATACCGACAGATTAAAAGTTCAAGTTCGTTACGGCTGCTTGATTGTCTCGTTTCATTCTGATCATATTACAACAGACAGACGAACTATATTAATTTCGAAATATTATACATGTTTTCTAATTGAATTACCTTTGAAAAATGGTTACCATTTAAATGTTAAGACGTTTTGTTTCGAGCGTTTTGTTATACCTAATATTTTATAGCTGAAAAATTATAAAAGTTTAATGACAGGTGCTAAAGATTAAATCTAAAGATAAAAAGATAGATAAAGATTTATGCTAAAGATTAGGCCTAGTAAACATCTCGTTTGAAATTGAATCAGGTTTTTAACACCTTTTTATGTACATTTTGGCTCGACAAAAATGCAAATATTTGAGGACATATAGTAATATAAATGCAACATAATCAGTTACATGTATTTATATCTTATTTTGACACAATAATACGCCTATAAATAAATTAAATTATTCAATTACAATGAATAACAAAGGAATTGTTAAGGTCCTCGAAAATTATGAAATAAACTGGATTACAATTAAAATACTTATGTCAAATGCTTTCCTTACTGAAACCTTAAAAACATGTGCATAGGTAGTACATATGTATAGGTGCATAGGTATAGGAGCATAGGTATACCTACCATGCACCTAGGATAGGTAGGTTTAGGTATTACAACACTCCCTGACGAATCCGGGAATCGAACGCCGGTCTTTCGCCTGACACCCGAATACTCCTTACTCCTCACCACTATATTACCAAGGATATATTACTGCAAAATTATAAAAAACCATATCGGTACATTAATATTCCAATTACTCTACAACGGTCACTTACACCAAGTTACAGAATTTTTTTTAAAACCTCATCGCTGTAGACCTGCACTTAACTTGTTCTATCAATGCGCTATAAAATGGAATATAAATATTTACAAGTAATGAAAACATAAAAGTAATTTGTGCTCTACATTAAACATTAATTTCATTAAACATTCATTTATTTTTTAAATGGTCCTTGCAATTAAATATGCAAAGAAATGAAATATTACAAATGTTATCATTCATTTTATTTCATGTAGAAGAAGCACATCGGTAAAGATGTATGGCACTTATTGTTAGTGCTCTCTACTTACCCCGTAAGAGCCCTGGCGTGATGGTATAATAATGATAAGTCTTGAAAAATATTTGGCACACGGTGCTCTCAGCCTATCCCGTAGGAGCCCTGGCGTGATGGTCTAATAATAATATATACTTCATCTCTTTCATCGTTATGTTAGGTACTTGTACAATTAGTAATACGTCGATGCTACTTAGCATGAACAAAAGGATAGAATGCAAACAATGGATCGACAACGTATCGGCAGAGGAGAGAACAATTCATAGTAATCCCACGACAATCAATATATCGTGGGCAATATATCGTGGGCAATATATCGTGGGCAAATAGTCGTGAGAAAAAATACAAAGCCGCCTCCGTTTTATTGCCAATGTCATCGGTACTCTACCTTCGCGGCGTAGAGTCGGTGTTTTACGACAGTTTTAAATGTAATCAGTTAACTATACGTTTATATAGCGAGTTAAAAATTTTAATTCGTAGCGATTCTACCAATGTAATGGAGTCGTATAATTTTGTTCCGTTTTACAAGAAGTAACTCCACAACGCAACATCACGCTCGTAAATCCGAAGGGGTTGGCAGAGGAGTGTAGTACACTCCCACGTGTCACCAGTTACGTTTAAATCCCATGGAGTAGGTGGTGATCCTAGTGCAGTAACTTTACAATTATACACTTTTATAAAAAGTCACTTTCTTTAATAATACTACAGGGAATAATGATACCTAAGTAATTTGTGTTTCGGTTTATAAACCCGGGAGTATGGAGTTCGAATACTGTTTTTAAATTATATATGAAAAGCAGTGATAGCATAGTGGTTTGAAATTGAAGCTGTCACTCCGAGGGTCGGGGTTCAAATCTTGACGCGAATCTTTTTACAAATGTGCGTTTTAAATTCATATATCACTTGCTATAACGGTAAAAGAAATCATCGTCTAGAAACCTGCACACTTTAGAGTTAATAAAAACAAAGTTCTTTAAAGTCTGTGAAGTCAATCCGCACTTAGCCAGTCTGCAGACAGAGGAGACTTGTGTCATTCTGAGAGGATACTCGTGTTCAACAGTGGAATAATAAAAAGGGTTGGAAAATGAAAGGAGACCCATATCCAATACTGGAGCAATAAAAGGGTTCATGGTGACAACTGAAAACCTTCATGATATAGACACTTTAAGACACCAATGTACGTAGAAGAGTTTTAAGAAACCGAGGGATGCAAGGGATATCTTAGTACAGTGTAGTAAGGGATTTAAATGCGAAGTACTACGGGATGCGGTGAAAATTTACCTTTTAAAAGTCACATCAAAATGAATTTATTTTTCTATTTACAATTCACAGTAGGCAGAGGAGTGCGGTACACTTCCACCTTCCACCAGTTATGTTTACATCCTACCATGAAGTAGATGGTGACATACACCGGGCACAGATTCAGACTCCGAGTTAGTACTAGAAATTTCTACTAGAAAATCAAAGTAAGAAAATTCCAACAGTACCCGACCCGGGATTCGAACCCAGTTGCTCTAGATCCGCATTCGCCCTTGCAACCGCTCGACTAACAAGTTAGCAAATCGTCAATGATAAAGTAATGATAATAAAAACCTTTAATTTACTGATTTCTAGAAATACATTTCATTGCGCTAAATTATCTGCAGCTGGAGAAATTAACGCTTTTATATTTTTAAAAATATTTTATTAAAAGCGTTTTGTACTACATAAGTATCGTTGCTATGAAGGTGAATTTTATAGAAACGCTTTAATTGGAGAGGTTTGTCTTTAATTAGTGGAGATAACATCGTTTACAGTTTCTCAAACGTTCCTTATAATTGATGTTAGCATTGGCTGATAAGCGCATCTTCTCTCGCCATTAGTTTTTGCTCTATTTGGCGGGGTGTTGGAACAATGGCGACTATAATCACGTAACACAGTATAACGTTGTTATGTGCAACCGTATAGCATAATGAGTTCTGTTGCAATAACGGAACGCCTCCGCAAAACCTCCCTTATGTGGCTCCACTATCGACTTAGAACTAAGCACTATGGACACAGACTTGACTTAATAACAGATGAACAATATTTTTGTTTCTTTTTTAAATACTTGCGAACAGCATGGACGTTTGTCTGCCAAGTTACTAAGGATACTAACATTTCGAGTTTTATTACTGGTATAATTAAAATTGATTTTACAAAGATATCAATTATAGTAATAATATCTTGAGACATCACTCACCATCTGAACCCGAAGTAAACAGCAAGAGAGCTTGTTTTATATAGTATTTATTATTGCTTGTATTATAGTATTTTATTGTTTGAAATTTTTACACGAAGAGAACAAGTATTTGTATTCATCACAAAAATATATTCTGGGTGGGAGTCGAACCTACAACCTGGCGCAACAGTCGAGTTCACTAACCATTGCACCAAAGGGCGAGTCAAATTATATCTCTTTTTCGGGTATTCGGTACGGAATATAAACAATTATATAACAATGTATTTATAACTATGTACCTACAACTGATACTGTTTTCGGATACTGTAATTGTTTAAAATTATAAACAGATTGGTATTTAGTTTAAATTAAACTTTTCTAGTGTGACAAGTACCTTAGGATCAGACAACAATGCTCTGAATCTGTTGCGAGATAACATGCAAGTCTAATTTGACCTTTCTACAAGGCTGTCACGACTGGAACAACCAAAAATTAAAAAAAAAAACTAAATTCTTTTTTAATAGTTCTTTGTACTACCATCCGGTGCTTCCACGAATTATTGTTGACATCATTACTGACAATTATTAATTCAATTGATATTAAGCTCCCTATGTGCTTTATTAAAATAATGCAACAGAAGTTCGTACCATATTTGTCACGTTCGACTCGACATTCAACTTTTATAAGCCTTAACTAGCTTGTACAATTAATCCGGCGTCTCTAACATTTATTATGGTCGATTCCTTTGTGTACTGTTTAAATTGAATACTATACCAGAAATGCATGTGTAATTTTGTTCTATTGTGTCAGTCGCAGGAATACTTTTAAATATTTAGGAACATGATAATATATAGACTGCCTCGTAGGTCGAGTGGTTGCAAGCCCGACAGCCGATCGGGAGGTCCTGTGTTCAAATCCCGGGTCGGGTGCTATTGGATTTTTCTAATTTAGAATTTTCTATTAGTGACTTGGAGTCTGGATGCGTGCCCAGTGTATGGCAATAGGCTCACCACCTATTCCATTGTGGCACTTAAACGTAACTGGTGAAACGTAGGGGTGTACTACACTCCTCTGCCTAGTCCTTCGGGAATTACAGGCGTGAATATATGTACGTTTATGATAATACATGACTCAATGATAATGACATACTGAAAACGGATATCAAACTTATTAAATGTCAGTATAATTATATATTTGAGTGTATACGACAAAAACCTTTCCGCTCTTTGAATGATATAAATTAAAGGCATTTATAAGACTGACGTGTCTTTTCATTGTATTGTCATTTTACACGTACATTGGTACAAATATATAGCGCAAGGAATCGCGAATGGAACCAGCTGAGACCGAATACCGGTTCTATGACAAATAATCTGAATGATTACAGTCGACGAACTCGGATCTCTGTCATCGATAAAAAAATCGACTATCCAATACGCTCAAATCAGGTCGATAGCCACAAGTTCTTCAAACAAGTTCTTTTTTTTCAGTCAATTGCGAATATATTTTTATAACTTGCATCCGTGTTTCATAAATAATGACATCCGCTATTTAACAATAATACTGATTAATAACTTACTAGATTATATCCATTACATCTCTATAATACTAAGCGGCAAATTCAATAGGAACAAGAAATTTATGTTTTAATCAATATTTTTTTTTATGTGCATAAAACGTGTTATTTCTGTTTAGAGTTTTCGATTATTATAGGTTTGTAGGGTAATAGAGAAACTCTGATCAGGAATGATGATCGGTGACCTACGAACTCGAATGGTTCATTGAGCATGGCAGCTGCTGAGCGCCATCCATTGAGTCGGTCGTTGTCGTAGCCCGTCGCTCAGTGCCGATCCTAAACACGGAACGCGTTACACGCGCCCCGACTGGCTGTGTGATCCGAACACCTTTGCTTTTCATATATTACGCGCGCTCGGCAGTTGGCGGGAACTTTGACAGTTGTTTTTATCTGTTCAAATATTTCGTTGTTTACATTTTTTCGCTACGCATTCCGTTTAACGATCGAATTGCGTTAGTTTCGCTATTTAAGTTTTGTGAACAGATTTAATGTGTGTGATGTGTATTTAGATAGTGGTTTCTCGTATCGTTAATCGTTCTGGTGTACTTCCGAAATGACGTCCATATACATTGAGGTGAGTGCACGACATTTAACACTGACATTTTGTTTTTGTTGAGAAATTCGCTTTGAAAACTGGTCTTCTGCGCTGTTAGTGTTGACATTTTTATTTTTGCTAATTGCTTATCCCGTTTGTCAAACGAAATTTTAATTAAGTTTTTTTTAAGTAAATAGTGTTTATTTTTTGCTGCGACCGGTTTATGAGACGCTATAGAATTTTTTTTATAAAATAAATTTAGATACGTGTTAATTGAAGTATGAATTAATCATTTGAGATTTAAATAAAAAGAGTCTAACGAAATGTTATAACTGAGTATTGTCGGACATTGCACCCGGTTTTTTCATTTTACAATTTAAAAAGTTCCATGCGATGTCAGGGCGGATCGTCGGTTACTAATGTGTGATTTACAATAGAATTGTTGGTGAATGTATGAAACAATGCCAATGTAGGTAGGTATGAACTTTAGAATAGTGTTGTAAGCGAACACAAGCCCCGTGCCGTCACGAATTAACAATGGTACCTGTATTTCTGTCTTGTTACGGTGAATTATCTATATTAAATGTGACACGGGTACCTGCCCGTAATGTTATTTTATTGCTTGTATTTTAGTTTGAATATAAGATTAATTTTAGAGAATTAATTAATTAAAAAAGAATTAAATTTGTTACTGCGATGTGTGCATACATAAATAAGGTTCGTATTCCTCTTTATAATTACAAAACACAAAAAAAAATATCACCACTTTTGTAATCCCCGAAAGCATATAATAAAAATATGGAACATTATTCCCTTCATAAAACAATATTTGGTGGGTAATTATATAATTTTTCAACAATATAAAAGTAGTGAGTTTCTTTAATGAAGTATTGTGAATATCACAAACATAAACTAAGGGCATAAAGTGCGGAGTCCGCGTCCCAGTAAGGGAAATGTTGGCCACGACAAAGCAGTATCTCACCTGTATGGTAGCTGTCACCGTAAATATGACCATAGACAATCGGCACTAAAACACGAGGTCACGACCAGCTGTCCGTGTTGGTAGCGCAAGTTGGAATAATTTTTCTAATGACTACTTCATTATGAATGAATTGTTATTTTTCAGCCAAAACATGCATAATCTTGAGCAATATTAGCCTAGTTGTTCAGACTGCAGTTTCTCATACCGATGATCTGGAGTTCAAATCCCAAACTCTCATCGCTAAAATTAACTTATGGGGATTTTTGAGATATAATTTCATTTGCTACTCGTGTATTGACATGGGACCTTAAGGCTGATACACTTCCTTAATGTTCACCAGGGCATATCAGGGATCTAGAGGACAAAGTCGCATGTTGCCTGTGACTATACTAAAAGCACATTATGTCCTTGAGCCTTGGTCATGACCAGAAAAGACCAAGTTCAGGCAGTGGAACAATAACAAAGTTATTAATATTTTTGTCCATAAAATTAAAAAGACATAACGGTTTTTCTTTACTTATTATTTTATAAATCACTAATGTTCATTATATTTGAAATCATTAATATAGTAACAGAAAAATAAACACCTGAACAAATTACACAATAAAGTTATTAGTTTCAAAATATGCAATGAAATGTTCGCTAACTCTTTTCTAATTGGTATTTGCAATTCGTATTAATTAACCTTATCAAAAAAAATAAAAAATATTAGCGAGTAATTAACACAAACAATTTTATTCATAATCAGCACTGATTAGCGATTTAATACTCTTCAAGCAACACTAAATAATAAATAGATTTTTTCCAATAATTTTCATTCATTCCGATTCATTCGTTCACAATCCTTCATTTTATCCTCACATTTATTCATTCACTTTAAAAATTTCGTTCACCTCACTCACCACATTTATAGATTTTATTTACCACCTTTAAAATGTAACCGACATAAAGCCCCTATCAAAAGAATCTCAAAACGAAACACTTTCTTTCCAATCCACCTTTACTTTATTGATATGAAAACAAAAGCCACATACAATATAAGCTCGAAAGCACTCGAAAGCTCGCTCCATCCCCCGGGGAGCTTTTGAAAACGTAGCAATTAGTAACCGTGGGGAGTTGCAAAAGAAACTATTTAAATTAAAATTGATTTGATCGTGAGAAATGAAATTTGGTTTGCAGTTTAATTATTATTATAATTATACTATTGTTTACACCTCCGAATAAGTTTACGTACGTTAGCATTGTTTATAACATATAGATAACTGATTATTTTGTTTTTATATAATAATAAAAAATAATAATAATCGATTCTACTGTTGGAATATGGGTCTCCTCTCATATTGAGAGGGTTAAGGCCGTAGTATATGTATATATTTATCCATAGTATATATTTACATATTTATCCATCATATAACCATTATACAATTATAAGTTAACATAGAAAAATAAAATAACTATATAATAAACAAGTTGATAAACCTGTCCATATGTTAGTTGCATTGTTAAGTCAAAACTCTAGAACTGATTTGGCATAGAGATAGCCTAAGTCTGGGCTACTCAGAACACGCATACAATCTACTCTAAAACAATGAATTAGAGAATGAATGATATGTTTTAAAGTAAAAAAGTTACATAAGTCACGACCTTTTTCCGATAGGGTAGTTTCCATGGAATAAGGGGTAAGACTATTGTAACCATTGATAAATCATCATTATCGTCAGCCTCTAGATGTTCACTGCTGGACATAAGCCTCCCTTAACCGGCGCCACTCCTTAAATAATCAGTGATAAATAATGTTTATTAATTCTGTAAACATTACGTAATTTGACTTGCAATTGTTCTTAACACGTGTCCGCGTCTTTGTGGTAACACGAGTGTTTATTCATTAATTATCATACACATTCCACTATTTTGAGCATGTCCATAATGTGACCAGGATTTACAGCCAAATTCGGACAGTTGAGTTGGAGTGTTCAGTAATATAGCATATGAATTAAAGTGTCATTTTATATTATCGAGGAATTTATAGACCACAAATGTATCATTTTGTGCAATATTTTATGACGAGTAATTTTAGTTACGAATCGTGCACTATTTTTGCTATTGATTAGTAATTTATGTTATTTATTCTTAACTAAAAGTTTAGGTAGCACTGAATTTATAATGTTATACAAATAATTCTGATGCGAAAGTTTGTCAGGTCTAGGTCGAGTAGCCGTTGAATAAATTGTGTCTCTGCCTATCCCTGTGGAAAGTGAGCAGTCAAAAACTATATATATCATTCTGATATAACAGTGAAAAGCAAAGTAACATGTGCTGTCTACCCCAAACCGCGAAACACATTCACTTTACGATGTTTACTTTATTGCACCAGTGGAACGCACACCTTTACCATGTTCTCAGTTAGATTTAGATTAACAGAGAAATGTTTTCTATTTTCGTATGTTGTGTGTATTTATTTAATCGTTTGTGGCTTTGAAGTAATGTTTCCTGTTTATATTTGAAGATGGGCTTAGGTTTCATTAAAGGGAGTAGATGTAAATGCGTTTTTATTTTCATCGAAAGTTTTACCATGAACTGCAAGGGGTTATAACATTGCAGCTCAAAAGTCAAATTCAACTGTAGATTTAACCTTCTTATTGTGAGAGGAGACCCATATTCCAGGAGCGGAATGATAAAATTGTTGAAAAAAAGTCACATTTAACTTTTTTTTTATTTCGTGCATGCGGCATTTGGCCACAGCCTTAATTGATGAAAAATAAAATATGATCTAGGGTGTAGCGTGCTCGCCTATCCAGTACTCATTCACGCCCTATATCACACGCCAGGGCGTTTTAAATAATTCAAAAGGTACAAATTATGTTTTATGTATATTAACTGTTGTTTGTTTATTAACTTAAAAAATGTTATGTTAACTAAATACAAAACCTCTATGCAAATATTTTCAAAAGGGAAGGTATATTTTAAAGTTTACATCTTATCGCCTGCACCGTTACATATCAATGACTGTAAACGACCGTTACGTACAAATATTGATTGTAGATAGCTATAAATGTCGTTTATTGTGGATATCGACACATTAGACCCGGGATCCATTTGCGACGAACACTTACCGTTAGTTTGTTGACTCACTGACGCTGAATGTATACATTTTCAAGAGTATTTCCAGTAACGTTGTTTTAGAAACCAACAGTTTGACTTTACCTCGTACGCATATATAATTTTTTTAATATATTATCAGTAGCGTTGCTTTACAAACTTTTGATTCTACTTCTTACGCCTCCAGATCAAGGGAATAAAATTAAAAGACTGTTTAGCTCGCCAATGGTTCAGCCCTTTAATGTCATTCAGAATATTTATGAGTCCCTTTTCACACTGCCCTGCTAAGTTACAACAGATTATTTACTGCTAATATTTTTTGTGGCCCTTTGCTATCATCATATTATTTATGGGAACCTAATAATTTCAATCAGTATTAAGCATTCGTCAAAAGATTAACGTAAGAAGAAAGTAATGTTCTAGAAGGAACACGTCAAGGAAGGATAACAATATTTGGTACTCGACGCTCTCTGCCTACCCTGCAAGGGACCTGGCGTGACATGATAATAATAGTGAAAATATGTTCACAATGAGCAACAAAATAAGAAAATGACAAAAATATAAGGCGTCTAAATAATTTTTTTTTGATCATCAAAGCAGTAACTCGGCTTCAAGTATAAGCACAGCGGCACATAGTCAACGTAATGAAAGAATTTGACACAGTTCAATAGTACTTTCTCCTCGCAAAATTGTGATAATGTGTGCGATACCCCTCATTATTCGTAGTTTGAAAGTTCAGCAGTCGCTTTCACTGCAATTACTATATCGATTATCATTTGGCTAATTTTTGTTTTTTATTCGCTATTATACCGCCTACTACATTTACAAATAAGGCAAACAGATAGTTTCTTATACAAATACTCAAATATTATTTACTTTTGGACTATGGCGATAGGCTCACCATGGGACGTAAACGTAACTGGTGCAACGTGGGAGAATAGTACTACAATCCTCTGCCAACCCCTTCAGAGATTACAGGCGTGATGCATCCTTTACGTTCTTTACTTCATCATCATCATCATCATCATCAGCCTATCTCAGTCCACTGCTGGACATAGGCCTCCCCCAATGAGGGCCACCGCGCCCTGTCCTCGGCTTGTCGCATCTTTATCTTTGTTCTTT
>DWMG01003714.1:0-11618 GCA_018244855.1 Elbella merops
AATAATTAATTATCCTACACAACAATTAATAATGACTGGCAATTAAAGTGTGTGAATATAGTTTTTTAGTTTATGCTATTAGTATATCTACATGTGTTTGGGATATTCACCTGCGTAATAAAATGAGAAAACGGCAAAAACGCCTGTGTTGTAATATGAAAAGCTATTAACGCTACGGTTAATAGCTTTGGGTTGTATTTTTTTTTCTCTGCAATAAAATCATCATATAATTTGATTTCCATGTCTTTGGAATATGTTACATTGTCGTTCCCTGCTACCATGTCTTCAACTTTTTCAGAATCAATAATTCCTGTTTCTTCATTTTCGAACGTATTTTTATATATTTCCTCCTCTGAATGATCTATATTTCTTTCAACTAATTGTTCTGGGTTATCTTTTCCCGGTTCTTTTATACCTTCCACGTTTTCTTTTATATTTTCTTGATTGGATTTAACATTTTGATCTTTTTGTATGCCATGAAAATATTTACAGGTTACTCCTTTAATTTGTAAATAATGATTTTTCATGGATTCTATGGCTATTTTTGGCCAGTCGAAGGGATAGAAAAGAGGCATTGTCGCCAGGCAAACCCACGGAAACATGCCTGAAAAAAATATATCCTTTATAACAATTTGAAAAATAGACCGGCTTATTTTGAACGGTAATTTTAATAACTTTGGTGTCATCGTTTTAGAATGAATGTAAAGTCAAGAAAATTAAAACTCACGAATAGCAATTAATGTCTTAAAGGGTAATCTTTTTTGTTTTAATACATACATAATAGATAAGTATTATAGTTCATTCATAAACAACATAAGACTGGAAACTTACTACAAACATAAACATGCACATTGATAGTTCATTTACAAACCAATACTGAAGAGTCTGCTATTCATGAGATGGAAGAGTGCACAAAAGAGCATGGCGACGTGGCGCGTGCGGCCCCACATCATCCAGAACGCCACAGTCAGGTCGAACGCGAACACAAACCAATGGACTATCAGATAGTCAGTCTGCGAGGTACTGAGGAACAGCCTTTGAAACAACAACAATTGTAACTTCAACGGGGAAATTTTTACTTTATAAGGCTAATAGACGTGACAGACACCATGTACCTCAGAGGTAGCTGCATCCGATGGCAAATAGTACTAAAGGCCAGATCAGTTCTGCTGTTATTTCTTAAGATCTTTGAATAGTAGAATGTAGAATAAAACTTAGCGCAACATTTTAATCTTCTATCACATACGGATTATACAACGTGATACTTATATGATGTGACGAAATAACATGCTTGCTTAACATGAAATGAATGCTTATAACATTTTCCGCACAACCATTTTTTTTTATCCCAAATTGAGATCAACAATATAATTATTTATCTAGCTACCTAACTAGTTGCTACATACAGTTGAAATATTATTGGCTTAAATCAAGCGATCGTAAAGTGAATAAACGTTGAGATACCTAAATGTTTGTTGACGCTACTATGTGCGTATGATTTTGGCACAACGCTATAAAAGGCATATTTACGTCATTAAATGACGTCTTTCGTTAATTATATTTCCAGTTCCGGAATTCCATGTTATTTGTTATTATTACTATTATATCTATATCAATATGCCAGATGCTTTACAGGGTAGGCAGTGAACACCAAATGACAAATATGTACCTATGTATATCTGGTTTCATAGACGCTTTTTATACATGCACCCCCTGACGGTGGTATCAGGTGTGGTAGCCTGTATGGTATCCAGATATGGTCAGCCAGTGTAAAGCTTGACGTGAACATATAATAAATATAAAATATAATCACCCATATTCAAAACCAATATTAATTTTATTACAGCACACGATTATCAAATAAAAAAAAAATATTTTCTTCTCCGATATCTTAGTATGTTGAACTTAAATTTCCAATGTGCAAAGTCCATTGGAACTAACTAAAGGATTAACACGTGAATAGGTAATACATAACTGCGCCAAAAGCAAGAACGGGTTATTTGTGTGCGCACCAATGAATTTGCAGAATGTTCGCAACTACTTCCGTAACTCTGGCTGGACATTGGCTTTTCTTCACAACATTATTAATATGTAAATTGTGATCTACAAAAATCAAAATGTAAGAAGAATCACAAACGAAAAAAAACCATTTATAAAAGTTTGAAGTTTAAATTTTACTTCACATATGAAACCTATGTTTCCCTCCAAATATATGTATCTGAAAAACTGATGACACTCAGGTCAATCAAATACTGTAACGTCACTAAAGACTAAATAATTTAAATTTCCATTCGAAGGATGAAATATGGCTCTGCGGGGAATGTAGAATATATGCTCTTCTGTTTCATTTTGAATATAATATTTCTCTCTGTGTCGAATTCTAGTTTACTATCCTATCCGTGTTCTATTGGGGTTGTATGTAGAATTTCACGAGCAGATTTGG
Source organism: Elbella merops (assembly GCA_018244855.1). Taxonomy (NCBI): domain Eukaryota; kingdom Metazoa; phylum Arthropoda; class Insecta; order Lepidoptera; family Hesperiidae; genus Elbella; species Elbella merops. Next base: position 2,444 of record DWMG01003714.1, read on the forward strand.
CATAAGTAATATTCGGTATACTCAATTGTTTAAATAATCAGCTTACATTTGCACTATTGTAGGTTCTTCCGCCAATAAATCAAACTACTTACCTGAAAGGATTAAAAACCCAATGCTCGCTGAGGTTCTGCATGGAGTAGCCCGTCAGCCATTCAGCGTTGCCCTTTTTTACGCCCGCCATAAAGTACAGGATAAAGAATTGATACTTAAGTACAAAGTAGTTCCAATACGGCACAGTGGTTTGTTTTATCGTGGGATCCAAAGTAGCGTCGATGGACCTAACAAGATTAAAACGGTTAATAGTCTTAAAATTACCGATTTCGAGTCTTCCTTATGTGTATATTCATGGTCATGTGGATACGTGGTTTTGATTGCGATTCTAACACATGATATGTATAAAAACATACATTTATGTACCTTAATACGTGTATATAGAGGTCTGTGTATCAGATATTTGGTTTCCATAGACATACAAGAAGTGTCTAAATTGAAAATAGGTGTTCAACAAATATTAAGTTATTTCTTACCAATAACAATGTGCATCAGTGAACATTAAAAGTACACCAACTATTCCGAATAAATAGCTATGGTTGTTCCAATAACTCTTCTCGATGAGGAACAGGTACCAATAGCAACCAACAAACACGGCAGAACTGAAGCGGTACTTGTAACCAAGGGTTATTCCGAGAGCACCTGAAAGATGTGCATAGTTATAATGCTCGTTCGAAATAAATATTTGAGTAACTTATTCACTGTTGCATTTTTTTGAAAATATAAACATGTGACGGTTATCGTATAATTTGTTCTATTTCAAGTATCTATAAAAAACTTTAAAGTATCTATAAAATCTATAAACATTTTTTTAGTGTAACAAAAAATTGTTTCATTCTACTGAGTTTAAAAAACTATTTTAAGTAAAATGTGTTTTATTCGGTTTCTGTTAAAAAAATCTTACCCAAACTAAGATTATTTTCTTGCCAGATTTTATCATTACTGTTTTATGAATACCATGAAAAAATCCAAGTTTTTTTACAATAAGGACAGATTCTTGTTTCGTTTATAATTTATTTCTATATTTCTAACCAGTTACTGTAGCTTAAATTTGACCGTTTAAAGACGAAGTCATTTATCATGAAAAAACATTGTATCAAAGGCTATCCAACGACTAAAACGTAGCTCAACATTAACCGGCTATAATTATATGTCATTACGCTAAGTTCCTTACGGTGTAGACAGATATCACGATGTGTCAAATATCTCCATCCTTACAGATCTCCATAACCGGCAAATTTTAAGGTTATATGTAGACCTATTTTGGGCGCAATATATATAAATAATGGTAGTCAATTGTAACCAATTCGTCATGAATTCAGAGTAATGTTTGCAAAACAGTCATATTTAATGCTTAGGTAGTTAAGTACTTCTTGCTTGGTTTATACACAATTTGTAAACTTTTTTGTAAAACATGTCGTCATTTTCCACGGTTGCTTATATAACACATTTATCTCCTTTACATGGATGGACAAATATCTAGTAGTGGAGCGCAAAAAGGTGTTTTCGCAATGAATAAAGTTTTTTATTATATTAAATAAGACTTCCACACATAATAATCGACTGTAACTTAATTATCTGTATATCTACGGGTTTTTACTGAGGCTCATTATCAGTGGGTATAATTATCCTCCGTTTCATAAAATAATAATGTTTTTGCATTATACATGCCAGGTAAACCATCTATTAGCGTCAACCTATTTCAATCCAGGCTGGACATAGGCCACTCTTAATAAAGCAAGGTAAGGTGTCTTGCCCGTGAACCCCATGCACAATCCTAATAAATAGAATTTCTAAATTCTCACCAAACCAAAGACCTGTATATACAAGGGCCATGTAGGGCATGGGAACAGCTCTGATGAAGGGTAGAAGTGGGAAATGGCAGGTGGTGGGGTCTCCCCATCTCGCATTCATGGCGGCGCCGCCTCGCTCATCAGGAATGTCAAATAACATAGCTAGACCTGTAAGTATGAACACATTAGAGTGTAAGAACTAAATTAATAACTATAAGAATTATTTAATTAGGTACCCCTACCCTTAAAAGTATGCCTAAGATTTTTTATTTAACTTCCATTTTCCTTCTTACTTTATATTCTCCTTTTTTTCCTTTCATACAGATAACTTTTGGATGATTAATTATACGTTGTAAGAACCTAACATCATGCCTGTAATCCCCGAAAGGTATAGGCAGAGGAGTGTAGTGCACTCCCACGTTTCATCAGTTACGTTTAGATGCCATGGAATAGGTGGTGAATTATGAAAGTATGCCTATTGCCTTACAGCAGGCACAAATCCAGACTCTGAGTTACTATTATAAATTTTAAATTAGAAAAATCCAATCGTATCCGACCCGGGAATTCAAGCCAGGACCTCCCGATCAACTTGCCTTGCAACCACTCGAACAGCGAGGCAATTTAGATTGTGTGGACTGTAAATTATCTTCAGTCTGATCTTAGAGAAGATCTAATAGCTTTTTAATAATAACTCATGTAAATTACCTCATTAGTAATATGTCACCAGTCGTTACGTTCGACCCCTAACACCTATAATGAAACAATGAATAATAAGCTATTCATTCATCGTTTTATCTTCAATTATCATAGAAAAATAAAAACTTTTTCGTTTTAGTTTATACTACTAACACGTCTATATAAGTAAAAAACTCACCGAACAAAATCCTTGTAACAGCTAAGCTGGCAGAATCTTTTGGTGAATATAAATAAACCAGTATTTTCTCCAGCGTTACATCTTGCATCCGAAATCCGAATTGCAGTGATATTTTCCCATCTATTGCTGCGTATAGATCTAATAACTTATACTTCGCTTTACCTGTAGGTATGTACAATGATACTCATATTGTTAAAAAATAATTATTTTATTACGTGAACAGAAATTGGTTAGATTATCTTTGCTTCGATGTTTGAATATGGAAGTGTCTCTCTTTTTTTAATTAACGAAGAAATAGACAGTAGCCGCCACTATATTGTATTTGTTACCACGATTTGTATTCGTGAGTACAAACTAGCATCGAGCGATTGGTTTCGAAATAGGTATAAGATTTTTAAAAGTAAAATCAATGCACTTGTTATAAGTAGTCATCCGTCCTAATCGAAGCTGGTTAGAGTGGCGTTCGTATTGAGATGGTTGCTTCTCATATACACGTATACAAGCTTTTTAAAAACAGTGTTTTATTATTGATGTTTTTTATTATATCTAATAATTTTTAATAAACGTAAAAAACGTAACATCACGCCTGTAATCCCCGAAGGGGTAGGCCGACGAGTGTAGTACACTCCCACGTTTCACCAGTTACGTTTAAGTCCCACAATGGAATAGGTGGTTAGCTTATTGCCATACACACCGGGCACACATCCAAACTCCGAGTCACTTCTAGACATTCTTAATTAGAAAAATCCAACAGTATCCGACTCGAGAATTCAACCCAGTACCTCCCGATCGGCAGTCGCGCGTCCAACCACTCGACTAACGAGGCAGTCAATAAACAGGCAAGTCAATAAATGGGCAGCCAATAGAGGAAGTTTTTAACAATAAATATTAAAATCTGTGAGAACTTGGTGGTTACGATTTCAGATCGGTGGGTTAAAGTTTAAAATGTGAGAGGCATTTCTGATTTCAAAAATATACGTAACTTCTTATGATTTATATCTTGCATTATAACAATGAAGATAAAATCAGCACGAAGAAGAAGTAAAATGAAGAAGCCTGTGAAGTCTCTTAGGCCCGGTTTGGTCTGGGCTATTTGGTTTCATAGGCTATATATTACAAAGCTTGTGGCCTTAATGGGCATATGGCCTTAAACCATCTCATTCTGTGTTTCCACTCGTGTCCATTGGGGACACAGATATTGTTAGCGTCCTAATAATAATAATATAATTAATAATTCCGTTATAATATATTGTTTGAAAAGGTATATGAAAAAGAACTTATAATGAACTCTGTAAACTTACATAGTATTCCCTTGTTCATGGCGCTTGAGGGGCGGTCGACTCAAAAGCGAAGTAAAGACTAATCTTCAAATAGAGCAACCGTGAACAGGTAAACATGGGTGATGTGGATGAAAATCTCACGTCCTCTTAATTATGTGTTAACTCCATTTTAAGACATGTTCGGCGAAGCGGCAAATAGGTCGCGTGCGTGCTTTCATAATCAGGTGAATAATTAAAACGACGTGACAATAATTTATTCAGTTGCTATCAAAGTATATTTCTATGATCGGTAAACAACATAAATAATACATAGGTAAATCCTCTTATGTAGCTGATGTTTGTAGGCAACGGTAACCACCTACTTTCAGATGAGTCGTCTAGATGTTTGTAATGGCTTTTATATAAACAAAACTACCCAGCAACTGAGATTTTTTTAGTATTTCCTCCAATTGTTTCATTATTTGACACAAATCTCCTTTTTGAGCCGGAAGAGTCCAGGCTAAATTACTGTCAAGAGTTCCGACACTCTGTCCACACGCATATAGGCAGATTTAGACGATTATCACGATTTAGAGAACCATAATAGAGATTACTACGGCTATAGATTTCTCAGCGATGTTGTGTTTCACTGTTCACATAAACAGCACAGTATTAGCCATGAAATAAAAAAAATCGGAGGTCTTAGAACTGTAGCTTAAGGAGAATTTTTGTATTAAATTAAAATTAAAGGAGCAGATAGTACTATTACTTACAAAGCATGAGAGTTAGTAGATCCCTTAGGGGCAGGTAAGCTCAACAGATCTACTCTTTGACTTGCACGTTTAGTGAACACCCTGTAGTGGTCTTCGGTAGAATTTTGATATTGTAAAACAATTAGGTGACCTTCAAGTGAGCGACTTCTGCTATGGTTTTCATCCAGTTATTACTTGTAGTTATTATCTGCATTTTAGCATGTTAAACAAGCGTACGGGCATAGGTACAGGCTGTGTTTCTTGACTTACCATTTTTGGATTTTACTCTGTACCGGATTTAGACAGTCTATTTAAAGGTTTTTGGATCCGCTCTATTGGTAGGCATTATTACAGTGTCGTTCTTATAGTTAATTGCTGATGGTATAACTGGGCATTGCCATTTTACGGCTTGTTGGAAGGTTGTTGCAGTTTCAGTTATTATGGATTTTCACTAGTTTTGAGTGAGTACTATACTTCTGGTCTTTCTACGTAACATGTGGCTACCCACGCCTACCTACGCACCCATGTGTGGTATTCTGAGCTATGAACCAACGTTCAGCGTTCAGTATAACACCGTTTGTTGCGGAAAAATATTTAATTTAAACGATAAATGAAAAACTACAAATATTGCGCATTAGTTAGTTAACACTAACCAAATTGAGATATTGCCTAACTTATAAAATGCGGATGCAAAATTTATGCTGATTCTGTGTTGCGCACCCTCCAGTATCCACGTGGTGACGTGCGTCATCAGTCAACACTAGACACTGACGCGAGGTACTTGTTATGTTTGTTTTAAATAACAAAAATATATGACTTCAGCTCATTTTCATGTTCTAATAAATACATTTCCACATACAACATGTTGCCAAAGAGTCCGTGACGCCGTTAGTAGTACTTGGTAGTCGCTTGTTCAGCACAGCTTCAGTCGCATCTGCCGCAAGAAAGTAACTGCATCCGCTGGCAGGCCTTTATTTACTGTTATTATTTAGACCTGTCCGTGTGTAACATCACAAAACTATACGACGTACAATCATAACGGTGTTATGTTAGATTCTAAAATATTCACCATTTGGTTTACAAAAGGGCATGATATAGAGGTAATATATATTTCTAATAAATGTTCATTACCCTGTGTTATATCAGATGTTTTTTTTTAAATGTATCAATTCCTCAACTGTAACGTCGAGTTACTTTGTCAATGACAACCATCAACCATGTCCTATTAGCAGTTCATAAAATAGCAATTATAATTAGTTCATCCCTATCTACTCAAAGCTATAAGTAATAATAATAAACTATGAAACCAGTTGTTGTACTGAGTTAGTTATAAAGCAACATCGAATGTAGGGTCGAGGGTTTAAATAAAACTGTTAGATTGTGCTGAAATATTTTATTTTCCAATCTCTACAATATTTGATACACATTCCTATATCCATAATAGACATTTATTATTGTCAACCATATTAACCGTAAGAACATCCAACCTCCAACAACAACTACGATAATGTATGGAGATTCCTAAATAATCTCAACATTCCATTTGTAAACTACTGACACTACGGAACTACAAGTTTTAAATACATCCAAACATTATGAGCTTTCGATATAATATTAATATTACAAGAGATTTTTGAATGAATACTTTCATTAAAATATTTCGTTTGATATTTTCAGCTTTTATGACTAGACTGAAATTATATTTCAACAAATAAATCATAATTAACGACAAATGTTAAATTTGTATAGTATTTATTCGAAATAAATAAAGTTTAGTTGGAAAACTTAAATAACTAAAGCTAGTATTACATACTGGGAGAAAGTTACGTAGATTTTTATGATAATATATGATTTTACACAAACAAACATCACAATCATTAGTTTTACAAAAACGATGAAATATTCACGAATTAAACCAGCGACAACTATAAAACCTTAGTCAATCTCAATGAGATCTCACAATGTTTTATTATTCAAAATTGTGATAATCACTTGGTTTTATGATTGCACAGAATTGATTTAATTAAGTCAAATTAATACAATATTAAAATTCATAAGCAGCATCCTGTTTAAAAAGTACGCGTAACTCTATAATACCATAGAGAAAACAATTCTTTTTTATTAACGCAAAGACAAGTAGTTTTAAATTCTGATAATCCTCAGATAATCTATGTACATAAAGACCGAAAATCGGTTTTCGATTTCACCGTGTTTAATTCGATTATTAATTTGATCTGCATATAAAAAAATAAATTACCATAGAAACATCACAAACGGACAGATGGTAATAATAAATATGTATAAACTCATATATCTGGTTTTTATAAGGAATATTAATGTATATAAACATAATACTCACACGTTAGGTACATAATACATATGTATATAAGCGTTACGTACTATTTACATAGTTCTGTGTTCATAGATACAATAACATAATTAAATCACTTCATAACTTGCATAATAATTTGTGTAAAATTATAACATATTTTTTGCTTATTGAATTTCATTAATAATAATTTCTTTTAATACAGCATCACATATTTCTCAGATGTAATATTAGTATGAAACCCAAAACAAAAATACTAATGAGCGGTGTGCGTTGGAGGAACTTAACTTACTTAAACCCAATTTAATTATGTTACGAATTTCATGTAATAGGTATTAATATATGATTATTTTAATAATGAAACTACAACTACACAAATGTTTATATTAAATATTTCACACTCGTTGATAGTTGAAAGAGTTTGCTAACACTTGAGAGATATTCACACTAAATATTATTTGAGGAACAAGTAATAACAAAACATAGGAACTTTCTCTGATATACTGAACTACATGCAACTGGTTGAATATTTCTTTATATTTTCATAAATTAAAACAGAAACTTATCACTGGCAGCCCTAAATACGTATAGCACAGACATAAGGATAATATGTGATGAAAATAAGATACATTTGTATACTATATATTTACGTTTGTACGAAGGAGCTAGTCGGTTAGTGAGTTGTGAGTTGTTCTACCTATCTTTTCTCGAGCGATGTTGTCTGCAAACAAATCAAGTGTGTGGTAGTCGTGAACACGTGACACAAATGTGGAGATTCACACCGGTGTGACAAGGCAATAAAAATGTAAATAAAATACAAACGTGAATCAGATTAATTACATTTTAAAAAATTCAACTCTATTATCTATGGTTACTGGTTAATGGTAAAGGGAATAAAAGCTGGGTGAAAAATTTGAAGTTGGACATCAATGTGTCTATGTCATCTCAGACCAAGTACCTATTTGAGATCTGATACACACAACCAGCTAAGATGATCACACAGCCAGTCGCCCTTTATCATGACACATTGCTGTGTCGCCAGAGGTCAATAACTGTATGTATGATGTTTTTGCTCACCATATAATAATAAATACTAATATTTTAATATCTTCAACTGTATTAATACGTTTCATAAATACGTATAGTACGGGTACTCACGATAAAACTATAAATAAATTAAACATAAAAGATTCCTTTTACATTTTCAATAAGCCTAGAAAAAAAAAACTTCGAATAATATTAAAAGAAAATCACTTCAACCCATTCACGACAGCAAGGAGATCATACGACCGAATCATAAACAACTCCTAATAAGGATATGTATCGAATAATTCATTTATATAAATATTTTCCTCAAAACACACGATAGGTGCGGTATGAACCTAGGAATGGAATGTGATTATAAAATAAATTCATACAAAAATGTTATAACTGACCGTAATACCAAGTGTTACGATTCAGGATACAAGGATCGTAAAACAAATGTTAAAATAGAGGGGGATATTAAAAATAGTAGTACCTAAAAATTTCTATAAATAAGCATATTCTCGGCTACAGTACGTTAAATTGTAACATTTTGAGGAAATTTTCCAATGTACGTATTTTAATCTACATTACAACAGAATAAGTAAGTACCTAATGGTTACAATTTATTACATAGTTCTTGGTTATTTTAATAAGTTATATATTTTTCTATTACGTCCAGTTGGATACCAGAAATATTTAATTAACGTTTAAACCAGTGAAGACAATTCTAAATACAGATTTACTTATCCCGATATTTTTAAATAGTGATAGTTTTCTTATAATTTGAACAAAAAATAATATTAAATGAAAGTAGAGCTTACAAATAAGGACGTAATATTTAGTAACTATAGATTATTGTGGCAAATACGTTTTGGCAAACTCTATGGCAATTCGTTACGTTAGCGTTAAACCAAAATATTACAAGAAATAAAAAATACTTTTCTACTATTTAACCGTTTTCGTGCGGCGCACTTTGATGGCACTCGATCCATGGCACCACTGTGGTGCCATCCGAACGGAAATATGATATATGGTGCAGATTGTCAAATTGCAACATGAAATACATAACATGTAATTCATAGGTTTACCGA